>WPIO01000042.1:2295000-2400000 GCA_009760855.2 Cristatella mucedo
GCTCGGTTACTCAGCCTACTACTTAACCGTACTACTAGTTCATCGGCATCGGACATTCTACCATTCTTCGGTTAACATCCTACTATTCTGCTATCGTACCGCCGGATCTTCGCACGCGAGTCTTTCGGCTGTTCTGCCTCTAACCAGCCTCAAATTCATAGGAGATCGTGCCTCTATTTCGTACGCTCCCGCACTCTGAAATTCGCTATTGACAGAAGTCACAAAGGGACCTGAATTGACTACATTTAAAAAAAATGTTGCAAATCTATAGCACTTACCAACCGACACACTTTCTTTCAAAATATTTTCTCCTATACACAGATGTACAGCACTTAGAAAGAGATCTAGTTCTCTTAGGCCGCAATTAAAACGTGTCACTTTAATTATTTTTAATCTCGAGATATCGGCTGACGGAGCCCTCTTTTTCTCTCTCTCTCTCTCTCTCTCTCTCTTTCTGCATGTATACATTATATATATTTTTTTATTTATTATATCTGTAACTCACTGCTCGCCGGTCTACCGGCCTGTGCAATGGGGCCCTTAGAGCTGGTGCAAAACTCTGCAGCTAGGCTTGCCTGTCGTGAGCGTCGAAGTTGCCACATCCCATCACTTCTCGCCGAACTGCACTGGCTTCCACTCAAGCAACGCATCGGCTTCAAGGTTTTTGTCACTCACTTTGAGATCCCTTCATTCTTTGGCTACAGCCTACCTATCAGATCTTCTCCTCTACCAGGCCAAGTATCGTATCACCGGCTTTTAGGAATCTGTTTACCTATACCTCGTACGAACCTCAAATCTTTTGGAGACTGTTCCTTTAATTCGTACGCTCCCAAAGCCTAGAACTCACTTCCGACTTGCATCGTGACATCCCCCGACTTGACGACATTTAAAAAGAAACTAAAAACGCATCTATTTATCTCAGCATTTAGTGGGTCCATGTGATTCGTTCTTTGTGTGCTTAGGCGTGCTGACCCTGTGCATGCTGCCACTAACCATATTTGCATGCTGACCCTGTGCAGTGGCACATCTAATAATAATAATAATATTAGTAATACCTCTTGATAAAGCGCCCTCAGATAAGTCATATCTCTTGTTACGCGCTTTACATTTGCTGCAAAGGAAGCGTGACTCTAGCCATGTTATCCTTATTGTCACTTAGCATGCTACCACTAACCATTCGATCATTCTTCTTTTGCAGCAAATGCATAGTGTCTATATAGAGATTTGAGTTCTTGTGGGTGCTATAACAAATGTATTATCATTATTATATTTATTTTGTGTGCATGCTTGTGCGTATATGTGTGCGTCACCTACAGTAGACGAATTCTCAAATGGATTTGCAGCGGTCTACATTAGCCATGTTTTTAAGTTAAAAGGTTAGTTGTTTCGACAAGCTCGATTATATAGCGGCAGAAGAGCCTTGCCGGCAATCGCCGTCGCTTGCTGTGGCCTATACAGGATCGCTCTTATGCAGGAATCGAGCCCGCGACCCGGTTCTTGAAGAGCGAGCACCTTACCCCTAGGGCCAAGACCGGGGTCAGCGGTCCAGCACAGCACATCCGGCCGCCGCATCCGCTGCAGCCTGCATGCTACAGCCGCGCCCGAGCGCACTGACCTCTGCCCTCTGCTGGACGTCAGCTAATACTCGCCAGTCTATGCGGCTACGAACGTCCGAAGCTACTCGCACGCGAACAGCCTAATAGATAACCAAGAAAGAGAGCATCAAAACAGACTGTGGCCTAGTGGCCTGCAGGGCCAATTACGGTCCTAGGACGGCCCGCGTGAAACGTTGCGGCGACGTGGAGAGCAACACAAACGTGTTTCGCTCGCCCGCTACGCTAATTTAAGCGGAGTAGAGCTCTAAGTAAAGCACGGCGGCGCAGATTGGCTTCCTCTCTCTCGGGCTCAGATGTCTGCGACAGGTTGCCCGCAGATGTTCGGCGCGCTCTCGGCCCTTCTTCTGATAGGAACTCATTCCTGTCAAAGCAGAATTGCGTTCAAAAACGAATGGGTACTTTATCAATTCTCGCTGCCTCACTAAATTAAAGATAAATATATGAATATAAATATAATTCATTTGTATAACGCCTTGAAATGGCTTAATCTCAATCCGGGTGCTTCCCGGCGAGCACCTTAACCCCTGGGCCACTGATAGAAAGGAAAAACGTGAAGCTATTTTAAACTCGATACCTTTAGAACGTGCACTTTCAAACCTCTACCGATGGCCTGCACTTTTAGTTTTGTTTCAATACACTTTGGATCGGCCAGGCAGCTAATGGTCCCACTGCACATCTGTAGCCCCCTAATATGTGCAATTCAAAGCTTCTAGAAATTTCCGTTTTTCCTTTGATAATGATTGCCTAGCGTATGCAAATATGCACGTCTAGAATGCTGCATCAAAATAAACTGTACATCCAATCATCAATTTTAACTAAGAGTGCATTTATTAATATGAATTTATTTATGGAAACTGACTGCTTGACTGTTGACTGCTGGAACGGCAGCGCCAGCTAAACCAGCCAGATTATGGTCAATAGTCATTAATCGCGAGTATGCGATAATCTATGGCTGAAGCTGTATTAAAGCCGGCGCCATGAGATAGGCGAGTAGTCGTGATTGTGGGACTAGGCGTTGGCTCTTGAGCTGATCTGGGTTCTAGGCAGGGGAGAGCCGTTGGAGTATGGCGTGGCCGCTGTTGAACGTCTGCAACCTTCGGCTGCTGTCAAATAGACTAGTCTGCATTGTGGATATGCTGACTTGATACGCTAAGATATGTGCGCTCTTCGCTCGCTGCCGTGTCCCGGCAACGGTCGGCATCATAATTGAGTGCTTGGTGCAGCATCTAAAAGTCACTTGCAGCATGCTACAAGGTTTGGGCGTCACCAGTATCAGTCGCGCATCGGCCGAGACCAGCACCGTTGCGAGCGGCTGTGTTTGCTGCCCTAGTTGAAGACCGGACGCGAAAGCCGCACACCACGTTCGTAGCACTGCTTTCTCATTAGTCAGTGCCGGCTAGTTAACATCGAAAGCGACTTCCGTTTTCGGGACGAGACCTACTGGGTTACTTACTTTCTAAATTATTGCGGTTGAAAATATTTCCTAATCCAACAAAAATTACGGTGAGTGAGAAAGTAGATTCGTCATTGCACATACGCCTGCTGATTTAATCGAGGTACTGTTCACACTAGCAACATTAGTGCTAGCAGTATGGGCTTTTAAGTAGGCGGCGGTTGTTCCGCCTGCGGACCAGGAAACGAGAGCAAATGTCAGGCAATGTATTGACTCACAAGAGAGCTCTCGCTCCGAGGAACTCGGACGGAAGCCGGAAACTCTCGAAGCACTCGTTTCGCAGTTGCTAAGCACTCTGGCCTGGCGCACTCATAAATCTACGCTTTCTAGCAATGCTAGCTTGCTTGACAAGCCAAACGGGACGGATAGGGAAGTCTCAGCTAGTAATACCACGATAACGTCATGCAGCCCTCCTTCGGAGCGGAGGAATTCGTGTGCGCGCGTACGAAAGGGCTCGGCTCGTTTGCCGAGCTGACGATCTGCACCATCGATGGCCCTGGCAAGTGCTCACACAGTGCGCCCGCGTGCTGCCTCAAGTCGGAGCTCCCACCGCCGAAGCGGCGGCCAACTGAGCGAGCGAGCAACCGTTAGATTCGCAGCAGCTCTGCGTGCCGTAGCTACAACTGAAGAGCATCGGCTGCCGAGGCCTCGGCGGCACGCGGCTCGTGAGCTCTCTGCTGCGGGCTATCGGCAGCAGAGAGCCCACGTTTGAGAGCAAGTGAGTACTCGGAAGCTCGACGTCGGAGGAAATGAGCACTCACGCAGGCACCTACGCTAAAGATGAGCCGACGGATTTTTGGCGCCGACTCGCCCGACAGGCTCTGCTGCAGCTGCTAGGCGCCCGCAGCGTCGGCACGTAGCAGCGGAAATAAAGTGGCTTCTACCAATGCGCTCAGCTGAACCAGCTCAGCAGAACTTGTCGGCGGAAAAGCAAATGCCGCCCGGCTCAGCGCCAACTATTGGATGAGCGCCAAGTGTCCGGTCCGCTTTGCCGAGAGATCCGCCGTCTCGTAGCACGCTAGAGCCCAGGGCACAGCAGCTGCCATGCTGAACTTGAGCGCCCAACGTCGAGCTCGGCGGCCGCTGAGCTTACTCGGCAACTTATCGGAAGGCTGGCTTCGTCGTGGAGATCTGTCGGCCTACGTACTTTCGGTCGTCTCCTGTCCTTTCCGGTGCCAGTGTCAATCGGCGACTCGTGCCGACCGTACGACCATGCACAAACCACGATCCTGCTTTAACAAGTATTCGTCGTGCCCTGCTGGTCGGTCGCTACTGCTGCTGTTTCGTGGAAGCGAACTGGGGGAGGCGAGCCGCCGCAAACAACTTTCTCTCGACGAGTAGGCAATTGATTTGGCGATTATGCGAGGGGTTGGGTGATTAAGGTGATGATGAGTAGGCGAACGAATGGCTAGTCGAACGGTCGATCGGCTGTCGGGCGGCAATCGAAACGATCGTACAGTCGAGGCGAAGCGTAGAGCGAGACGATGGCACGACGAGGGGTGCATGCACCTGCTCACATATCTGTCCCTCAAAAAGCGAACGCCCCAAATAGTGCGGCTCTCATAGAAATTGCTGCAACGTTCGACAATGTCATCGAAAGAAAGGAATTGCATGGCAAAAGCCATGCGAACATTCGAAAGGGCTAAGAAAGGACAAGAAGTTAGAGCGACAAGAAGCTGGAGCGAGCAGCCGCGAACGCCATATGCCGAGCAGACCGGATGCCTGTCCACTGGCTCTTACCGCAGCAAGGGGAGCGGTTAGGCACGTGACCGTCGACGACTTCCCTTTAGCCTTCGCTGCCGTGCGCGCCTTCGCGAGTCGAGCGCAGCTCCGCCTCCAGCATCGCGACTTTTTCCCTAAGCCGGAACTTGACGGAATTGAAAATCTCCCTAAAACCACGCGCCGCCGCCGAGCGGTCGCTGAGATTAAGAGCCGAACACTACGAACACGACTACGAAACGAGCAAAGAACCTCGAAGAAACGAATCGAAGAATTCTTGACCGGCCGTACCCTTATCTTCTCCGGCGTAACGAGTAGCGTGAAGGAGAGTTCTTGTACAAATGACTATAGGCTGCAGTGTCTAATTAACTGACTATCTTAATTATCGGTACAGTTCGAGCTACGCACAGCGCGTCGTCGCTGCTGCCAATAGCCAATAGCCAATAGCCACGTCCTGTGCACGGCTGCGCCTCCAGCAGCGTAATCATCGGCCAAGTCTGTTTGGCGACCTCCGCTAGAAACCTCTCGCAAATAGTCCAACTAACTGCTTGTTCTCGGCAGGATTCAATATAGACGTCTTTGGCCCAACGAACCCGCTGGATTTTCACGGCTACATTTACCTTCTACGTTTTCTCTGCCTTTAGATTTTTATCATGTACGCAAAGCTTCTTTAAAATATTGTCGACAAATACTTGCCTAGAGCTCCAGAATAATTAAAGAAGTAATTGTTCTAGCGCCCTAAGAGAACCAAGTCTCTTTCTATGCACTTCGTACGTGCTGGTGAGGAAGCAATTATGTGCTTTCCTATTTACTATCGATCGCCTGCAGACCTGCCCGTACTTTCGAGGCAGCAAGGAGCAGAAAGAACTCGCAGAGAAAAGGGAGGTGAACGTCGATGCTTTACCCAAAGGTGCATATCTAAAGGCACCGCCCCGGTGGCGACCGCCGTCCCAACCGAGCGAACCGCTCTGCCGGGCGCCAGCTGCCCCAAGGGCTGCGGCGGCGGTGGCCACCGACGGCTGGGGCACTGCGGCACGCTGCCTCGCCCGAGCAGGGCTGCTGTTTCCCGCTAGGCGGCTCCTCATCAGAAACGGCAATGCATCAGAAACCGCATCAGAAACGCCCGCATCAAAAACGACAACCGCAGCCGCCTCCGCCGCTTCGCGGCTTCCTGCAAATGCCGTCACCGCTCGCTGCCGCTGCTGCCGGAAGCGGGTCGCCCGGTCACCTGGCTCGAAGCAGCTTCTCGCGATGGCGCTCCCGCCTTTCGGCGTACTTGCTCAGCTGCATCTGCAGCCGCTCGCCGGCCACCAGCAGCTCCAGCTGCAGCGTCTCGACTTCCTGCACGTGGACGTCGGCGCGAAGCGCCAGCGATCGCTTGCTTCGCTGCGTCTCCGCCAGCTGCAACGAGGTTTGACGCAGGAGGAAAGGATCTGGCGAAGGCGAAAGCGCCCAGTGCAATGGCGCCGAGCGAGGCTACAGAGCGCCGAGGCCAACGAGCGAGCGCTCATAACAGCTGACAGCGCCGCTCCCGCTCGACCTGCCCTCTCTTTCCTTCCCGCCTTGCACTTCGGTCTTCCTTTAGTTTACTCTCGCGAGGCGCTCGTCAGACAGTGGCACTGCCCACTCCCGACCTGCACTCGCACGCCGGATGCGCTCGAGCGCTATCGAACGACGAGGCGGCGAGGCAGCTCCTCTACCGCCGCTATCAGCAGCCCGGCATCAGCTGCGCTGCCTCCGCCGCCATCGTCGCCTCTGCACGCTGCAGAAGGCGCGATCGAAAGCTTCGCGAGTGTCGCACGATGGCGAGGGAGCAGCAGTTGGAGCGAAAGAATTTCCTCGTATTCCGCGGCTCCGTTCTTTTTTGAAACCCAGAGGCGAAGCTGTCGGTTTTCGGACGCCTTTCGAGAGGTGCTCCAGCGTCATCCACGGACGTCAACAAGCGTCAGCGTCATCCCGTCGCTGAGAAAGGACAGCTGGACGCTTCGGCTAGACGCGGATTTTCGAAGGAAACCGTCGGCCATCTTGTGTCACTCGCTGCTCCTCGTTCGCTCTTTCTCACAGCTACCGAGCGACTACACAACGCTAGCTAGTGTCTCGCTGACTGCAGACCATGAAGTCTCAGCATCTTATCGTGCTAGCAGCAGGACTTTCCGGTCGTATGACGCTGCACGGCGGTGCCTTCTCTTCGCAGCTGAGCGGGAAAACGGCGGGCTCTCAAGGCCATGACGACAAAACCCCTACCACCGCCGCTATGGGTAGACAAACTTCGTCTCTGGCATACGCGGCCGGACAGCAGACGGACGGCGGTCCAATGAATAACTTTCGGCGATCCACCACAGCCATCTACTGCCATCCACCTGCCGTTTCCTAGCCTCTAACTGGCCTGAATGTTTGCAGCGGCAGCTTCGGCTGCTCTGGCTTGAGTGCTCAGCAAGGTCTGCAGGTCAATCTTTGCTCGGCATAGCCAGCACCTGCCCCGAGCGTATAAGTGACGTTTGAGCCTTCGATCTGGATACCCTGCCGGTTGATTGCTATGTAGTAGGCAAAGTCGCGGAAAGGTAACAGTGAGAAGGGGCGGGAGTAATTCAGTGTACAATTCCCCTTACGACAGCAGTGGCTGTGACAGACCGTTGATGGCGGCCGTCGAGAAAGTGCTTCGTGCGCCGACAACTGAGCTCTACTCTGCACGAAGCTGTCGGGTTTTCAATCCTACGACCGGCAGCAGCCTTTCGGAATTACCCAGAATACGAAAGTAGGCTCCCGTGCAAATGGTCTCTACCGGTCCGGCCAACAATGGCCTCGCAAGGCCATTTACAAAAAGTAGCCGCATTTCGTGAAAACTTGTGCGTAAACTCGAACCACCGTCACCTGTCTCGGATCACCGCCATTGCACCGTCATTCTGCCATCGGGAAACAAAGTCGAAGCTTTTCTTGGAAATGGCTCGAAGTGGATCGAAGTTGTTCTTAGGACACGAGTAAAATTAGTTTGCTTTCGCAAGGCTGGCGCCAGACAGCGCCACTGCCCTTGACCATTGACCCGCGAGAGCGCTCAAGTCGGATGCAAGCGAGACGCGAGCGCTCGATCGGACGATGAGGCTCCCGAAGCGGCGGCGGCGGCGAGCGCAGCTCCGCTACGGCCGCTGTCAGCAGCCCGAGAGGCATCAGCTTGGCTGGCATAAAGCTACGTTCAGTTGTTTTTCTTAGTTGCCAGGGAGTTTGGATAGAAAGCCATGTGGAAGGAGAGAGCGAGAGAGAGAGAGAGAGAGAGAGAGAGAGAGAGAGAGAGAGATGGAGAAAGGAGGAAGGAGGGAGAGACAGAGAGACAGAGAGAGAAGGAGAGAGAGAGAAAGGAAGAGAGAGTTAGAGGTAGATAGTGAGTACCTGAGAAAACACGCAGGGAGAAAGAGAGCTTAAGCGAGAAGAAAGTTAGGCTGCAAGAGAGAACGAGGACGCTAAGCGAGGAGAACAGAAATGAACGAGGGAAAGAGAGCTCGGGGAGTGAGAGTGATTGAAGTAGAAGGATGGACAGAGAGAGAGATGGACGGAGAGATAAAGATAATGAGAGACAGAGATGGATGGAGAGAGAGAGAGAGAGAGAGAGAGAGGGAGAGAGAGAGAGACAAAGACAGACGCACAGAGAGACAGAGAGAGATGGAGAGACAGAGACAGAGACTGAGAGAGACGGAGAGACAGAGAGATGGACGGAGAGAGATGTACGGAGGGAGAGAGAGAGAGAGCTGGAGAGAGAGAGAGATCTGGAGAGAGAGAGAGCTGGAGAGAGAGAGAGAGAGAGAAAGAGAGGACCACAAGCTAAATTTGATGTTAATCCAATGCGAAAACAGCTTGTTCCGCCAGCCCCGAACTTTAGGACGCCGGCGAGAGCTTTATTCGAGGCGCGGAGCGGGTGCTGCTGCAAAGCGCTACGACGCTCAGCCATACCAGCTCCTTGCAGCTCTTGATCTCCTCGTGGGTGCTGCTGACCTTGGCTTCTGCGTCGATGAGCGTGTGCTGCAGCTCTCGAACCTGCTCTCGTAGCTTCGCTTCCTTGTCCCTCGCCGCTGAGAGCTGCTTGCGGAGGTCGTCGCAGTGATTTGACTCGGCCAGCCTGTAGCCAGCAGTTGAAATTAGAGGACATAATGCGAGAGCACCGGTAGCTGTGTCAAAGCCGGCGGCTCAGTCAATCTCCGTGAAAGGCATGGCGTCGCAGGCACGACGTCGCTACTCAGAATGATAAGCCTCAATAATCGGAAGCCAGCAAACGCTCCGCTGACTAGCTGCTGCACAGATCGGGGGCATCACAAGCGCCTCTGGGGTTTAATCTATAGGTATATTCACTGGGTAGTGATAGCCCATGAGGAAAAGTGTCTCTTCACGACCGAGGTCGTGGGTTCGAATCCCGCAGTTGGGCGATCCTTCATTGCAAACTGCAAGCCTTGGTGATAGCCGATAAGGCCGTTCTACCGCTATATAAACGAGACTGTTAATCAGCTCAGATTAATATATCTGAACCCTTCTCGGTTCTAACCTGCAAACAGCTTGAGAGCAGTCTGTTGAAAGAGAGTACACGTCGGACGGTGTTTGCGTGTGCTAAATTCAAGCAAACAAACAGAGACAGAGACACAGAGAGAGAGAGAGAGAGAGAGAGAGAGAGAGAGAGAGAGAGAGAGAGAGAGAGAGAGAGAGAGAGAGACTTGTAGATATCACATTTTTTGTAGCTTGACGATGCTCCATTTCTCGAGTGGCGAATGGAAATCTTGTCTACGACTGCCTCAAGCTCCTTTAAGCAACCTTCCTTCTCTCTCTCTCTCTCTCTCTCTCTCTCTCTCTCTCTCTCTCTCGCATGCTCCTTCTCTCCCTCCCTCACTTCCATGTACTATTATTCAAGCCCATGCAATTTGCATTAACCGAGCAGCTAGTTCGGCTACTGTTCTCGAATAACGCTCAGCTGCACACGCATAACAATCATCACGGCGTGCTCCTTACGCCAGTACATCACTCGCCCAGTGGCCATATTCTGTGTCTGGTGGCTCTGAAATCGTGCCTTACACACTGTGAAGAACTCTTCCAGCAACTGAGACTCAGGGGAACGCGTCGCGTAGCCACTCCCCCGGTCCAGTGGTGTCGTCACCCAACCGAACACCAAAGAGAGCACGACCAGACAAGCCTGACCAGAGGGCCCGAGTTGTAGGCCAACAGCGCTACTTATATCCTTTCTTTAGCCAAGACATCGGGCAGCATCTTCCGGCTCGATCTTAACCTCTTAACCTCTATCTGGCTAATTGCTACGTTGTTCATAGCAAAGCTGCTTCTCTGAGAGGCTGCCCATCTCGAGCCTCAACTTATCACTGGTCTGATTAATTCAAGTTCTAATTTACTAATTTTCGGGGTGCATCGATATTCTCGGTATAAAGGAAGCTCTGAAAGTCACCCTTAAACCTGTGGAATTATATTCTTATGCGCAGAGGGCGGTTTAATTTCAAGATCATAACCCAGCTTTTAGCCAAGGGTGTGGTCCACCATTAATTAATCACACATCAAACAACCTCCACGGTATCCGAGGTATCTTGGATGCTCTATCTCTCTCTCTCTCTCTCTCTCTCTCTCTCTCTCTCTCTCTCTCTCTCTCTCTTTTCTCTCTCTCTCTCTCTCTCTCTCACTCTCACTCTCTCTCTCTCTTTCTCTTTCTCTTTTCTCTCTCTATCTCTCTCTCTCTCTCTCTCTCTCTCTCTCTCTCTCTCTCTCTCTCTCTCTCTCTCTCTCTCTCTCTCTCTCTCTCTCTCTCTCTCTCTCTCTATTCTCCAGCTCTCCATCTGTCTAAGTATCTGTCTCTCTGCTTCTATTCCACGTAATTAACTTGGTTCTTCTCCCTCCCTCCCTTTATACCTCCATGCCTACTTCTCCTCCATTCCTCGCCCTCTTCCCTCCTCCATCGTTCCCACCCTCCTTCCATCTCTCACAGTTTTTTTAATCAAAAACTGCGAAATATCTTTTGGACGGGATGCTGTGAAAACATTAGACTTTGCATAGGGCATACTGACCAAACGCGGACATTGTTTTCAATATTGTTTCAAAGTGCTGTCTAACCTGGTTTGTGACCGTTTCATCCGATTACAGTGGGGTAACTTGATTCCAAATTTGGCTTGAATTTACCTTCAAGCCCCACCTGTCTGCACGAGCCGCTTTCGAGTGGTCCCTTGTGAGTTCTTGCGAACAGATTTGGTAGCCCACAGCAGACCAGCTCGCAGCTCGCATCTTAAAATGACCACTTCAACAGTTGAGATCGGTTTAACAGCGTGGGATGATCTACTCGTCCAGCTTGCATTCCTTGCTGGCTGGGCAGGGTTCCAAAGCGGCAGGCTTGTCGCTTGCTAGCAACTGCCACCTCAGAACGATAAAACAGTTCGATCGACTTTCTGGGCAAAAACAAGTCAGCTGCTCGACTATTATCGGCATCTCAGCATGGCTGCCATGTCAACCTCCAGGAACAAACGCGCAGCCGCTCAGTGCAAGGCGCTGAAAGCAAAGCCTCTCGGCGGCTGCGGCGGCAGACGAGCTGCGTTCCCCTGCTCGGCTTTGAGAGAGCCAGATGACGCACGCGAATGCGTATGCGCAGGGGCTGGGGCCTCGCGTTCTCCCGCCAACATCAGTCGCCAGTGGCCGCCCGCCCGCCTGCCCGCCTGCCCGCCTGCTGCACGATCCGCTCAGCTACTCCAGGCGGTTGATTAAGCGGCCGTTACCTGTGCCTCTGCTCTTCGTAGAGTTGGCTCTTCAGCTGCCTGACTCTGAGCGACTGCTCGCCGACCTTCTCCTTCGCCGCCGACAGCTCTTGCAGCTGCTTCTCCGACTCGGCCAAGCTGCACTTGGCTCTCTCCAGGTGAGCGAGCAAGTGTGCAATCTAGAAGCGACGGTCGAACTCACTCAATCCGGCCGGCCGGCCGGCGCGACGAGGCGTCTGTACGTACTGAAGCTGCCGTACAGCTAGCCCCCCTCTCACCCCCCCCCAAAAAAATGCGACATTTCGAGGGCGGCCGCAGCCGAGCCCGGGCAGTGAGTGGCGTCGTGGCCTACTCGGCCTACAGGTATACCCTGGTGGACAGGTGTGCACGATCTGCAGGGGTACACAGGCCTCTGCTCGATGCGCCGACGAACAACGTTTTGCAATCGTAACAATGGCGACGGCAGTCTCGCGACAGGCAGACGAGGCTCGCTCTTCGCGGTGGGTGTAAGCGAGGGAAGAACACTCGGGCGCTTACTGCACTCTGCGCCGGCCGCTCAGCAAATGCTCAGGAGTTGCTTCGCATAGAGTGGCGAACGCTCTGCAATATAGGTCCATAGCAGAAAGTTCAACACGGCAGTCAGATGCTGGTAAACCGCCAAAGCGTCAACGGGCATCGACATATACAGTATTAGCCGAGCCATTCGCTGCGGCCGGCATCTGACTATACCATCCCAGTGACACTATAATGCAATGAGGAAATGGTATTTTGTTGGTTGGCATTAGACGAGTAAAGCGATTGAGCCTAAATTTATTCTTTGACTGTGAACTTTGGACGGTACTTTAGTCGGCTGCAGTTACTGGAGGAAGTCTTCAGTGGGGGCCATCTTTGACAAGTTCTCAAAAGGACATTGAAGATTGAATAGTGCATAGCCGTCTTCACGACGGTCGACTGGCGATAAACTGGTGATTGTGTGGCAATGGCAGCTTGCGCTCAGATTACAGTTCAGCCCCCATTCTAATCGTAAAGCGTGCGGCTCGGTCTAGCCGAAGGAAAAGGTCACATTAGCACAAAACACATCGTATTTGACGTCTGTTCTTGTTTATTCGTAACTCAAAGCAGCTATAAGAACTCAGTGATTGCTGCGGAGATGAGTTTTTCACAGCACAATCCATTCCAGATGGCTTAGGATTTTCGATCGCTTGCCAGCTGCCTTCTTCTCGAGATATCATCCGAAACAAATGTGAGAAGCAAGGTGAAATTTGAAGGACGGTTATTTTTCAGAATTATCCGGATGCATCTCGATCCATAAAGAAAAATACCCTGAATGAACACTTCTTAGCCAGCTATCTGCTCGCTGTGCGACTAGTAGCAGCGCTAGCTGGCGAATTCGCATTGTGCCTTGGAAGCTCGATGCCGATGCAAGCGTGACTGAACGGTAGAAACTGTCGCCGCACCAGGATCGAGAGGATGCATTCGCTAGGCGGCAATCGAGCCAATCCCTGCGCAAGCCAAGGTCAGAGACAGCATGGCGGGCGGAAGCGGAAGCAGCGTCGCCGCCGCCAGCCGCCATTCTTAGCGGCGGCGCTCGCGTGTGCGCTCGAAGCTGCCGTCGCCGTCTCAGCGCTCACCTCATGCTCCGCTTTGGCGGCTCGAGAGCGAGCGAGCTCGAGCGCCTTGCTACTGTCCGTCTCCCTCCCGCAGCTCGCAAAGTTCTCGCTGTGCACCAGAGTCTGGCACTGCAACGCAGCGATGCGAAAGCTCGTTCGCGCGAAGGATCGACAGCTTCGAAAACGCGGCCATCTTCTAACAGACCGACCGACTCGCGATCGCCCGGCCACCCACCAGCCAGTCGGAGCTTCGAAGTCGGTCAGATCTGGCAGGCGCTAGCCATCGCATCTGTCAAAAGCTGCCCATTTTTAATGCGAGCGGCTGGCCATAATAGTCAGTGAGCTAATTAGGAGCGCATGCGAGCTCCTACGACAAGCCCCGTCCCCCTCCTAGTAGGCCTCAGACTCTTTAGCGTACCTCCGCTTAGAGTATGCCAAAGGGTGCCTAGGAGTTGACCTTTAGCTAAACCTAAAGGTAAACTTAAAGGTAACCTAATAATCCTACACCCCCTCCCAGTAGCCCCCATTTGCATTTTCGCACCTCCTAGATCTTCGAGAACCGTGACCGGGGTGCAACCCCGGTCACGAGATGGTGCGACACAGGAACACGCAGGGCACGAGCCAACCATACTGCCCAAAGCCAAAACTGCTTGACAAAGCGAATGTGCAAAACAGAAGGTTCGAAATATTGTCCCCCTTTCACCGAGTTTCTCTATTGACTCTTCTGAGCCTACCTAGCTCCTGCTCTCTTTAGCATGACATTTTCTTTATTTCGTAACAAGCACCCTACGACACCCAAGGGTGCACCAAGACAGGCCGGCACATTGTGGCTTGCTGAAACCCTTTTGGCTCAACCCGCTCCTTACGCTACCGGCCGTTCCTTTGCCGTTCCTAATTTCCCACGCCACCTTTGCCGGACTCGCGCTTTCACCTAAGTCGTTCTAGAAAGTCCTTACCAATTCTCATCCTACAAGGTTTTTGCTTCTTTTGCCTTGCTAAGGTCAACCTCGAGTGCAGTCAGAGAGGCAGCGTCGACAATAGATGTGTGATATGGCATGGGTCCAGCGTTTTAGTCGCACGCAAAACGTAAATGCACGAGGCGACATCACTTGAGAAGAGGACTCGATCTTCGCGTCATTGACAGACATTGAGAGACATTGAGAGACGTGATCATCAATGAGAGACATTGGCAATACCAGAGCCACACGCCAGCGGTCAAGGTCGCTCGTCAAGGTCGCAAGCTCACGTAACCATAAAAAAAGCGAAAGCGACGCTGTTTTCCGCTCTCTAATTTCGAGAGCAAAGCAAAGCGAGCGCTTTTGCGTGAACCAATTTGATTCGGTCAACAGATGGCGCTGGCAGCTGGAGCAGTTGCTCGCATTCGAGCTCGCGTTGGAATGTTTCGGTTTGACCTTTCTTTTGCGAGCCCAAGGGCCGAGCATTGTACGCACCATCGGTCAAACCGCAGAATGCAGAAGTGGCCAGCCACGCCGAGCTGCCGAACTCTTTGGTCTTCCGCAACACGCGCACGCCAGTCAGCTTTTATCAGCTGTGCTCTCGCTCGCCAACGCAAGAGCGGCGACGATAAGTGAGCGACGATAAGCCCAATCGCGTGCTAATAGCCACTTAGAGGCCAAGCTGCGGGCAGAAGGCAGCAGCAGCAGCAGCGCAAGGAGCAGGCGCTCGAGCGCGCGTTCATTTCCGCCAACCGTTCATTTCTGCCAACCTCGGGCCACCGTCTGCCTCGCGCGCTCGACGACTCTCTCGAAAGTAGCGAGTGCGCGAACAAGCCCGCCGGAGGACGGCGGGCGAACTCTGCTCACCTCAGCTCGCGCGCGAACTCTGCTCACCTGCTCAAGCTTTTCGCGAAGGGCCCCATTGTCAGCCTCGAGCCGCGTCTTCTGCTCCGTCAGCTCTCGCACCTTGTCCCACAGCTGCAGACGGAGACGGAGTCTCGCGTGGCACTCGCGCGGCTGCGAAGCGGCGCCGCCTCGCGCAGTCGCCGCCGCCTGCTCTGCCTGGGGCGTCGACTGCCTGGGCCTCGTCGAACGCTGCGCCGAATCTGGAGGGCGCGGCTAAGCCGGCACATCCGCCAGCAACATCCCAGTAACCCAGTAAGAGGTCTCGTCTCAATAGCTGTTGCTATGGCGCGACAGAAAAAGCCAACGCAGCACTGGTTTGGCCCAGTAGTAATGGTGCTGGCCTCGACCAAGATCATGGTCATTTTATTCGACGACCGAGGTAGTGGGCTCAAGCCCTGCGGCATCTGCGAAGCACCCACCCGAATAAAGATTAAGTTCTCTTAGGGCGCTGTAGAATTGAATTATATTTCCTTGGCCAAGGATTCACCTCTGACGCAGTTCCACGTAAGTGCATTTTTTAGATCAAGTTTAGATATCTTGTTCAGGCAAGCAGACTTTTATTTTAGGGTCATGGTATCGATACCCGCGAGTTCCATCTACCTTGAAGCCCAACTTGAAGATTAAAACACTAACGGAAGGAAAGCAGAAAAACTTGCGGTCGTTGTGTCACTGAGCGACGGCGTCTTGCGGAGCTAAGCGAAAACGAAATGTGTCAGCTGGTTCAATTCAGCCCCGTTCTAAACGGCGATAGTGACGCCGTTTAGCGGCAATCACTCCCGCCAGCCTGCAGTGGGCAGTGCCTGCTGCAGGCCTCAAACCCACGACCCGGATTTAGAAGTACGAGCAAAGGCTAAGAACCCCGCGGGGGTGGGTGTAGGCCTCCTTCAAGACTCCTCACCGTCAGCACACGCTCCGCTAAGGATTATAAAGCTTAGCTAAATTTGCAATTACGCCAAGGATATTTAATTTTGAAATATCGCTCGCGTGCTAACTTTATTTGTGGGCTAAATTTTCAAAGAGGAAAACACTACTTTATTCAAAGTAATTAGATTAGACTGCTTCGAGGACCTCAAAATCGGTTTTGAGAGCGGTTGCAATGACGGAAAATAGCTATCTAGCAGTCATTGGGTGTCTTCCAACTTTATTTGAATTTCTTAACTATTAAAATTCGGAACGATACTTTTCATCTTTCAGAGAGCCGTGAAGTTGTCGCTGAACGACATTGCATCGGCGACTGCAGTTGCAGTCGTCACAAAATCAGCAACAGCTAAAATTCGGGCTTGTTTAGATAAGGAAACCACGTCTAAGTTGGTCCGTGCATTTGTGACATCCCGTCTTGACTTCTGTAACACTGCTTGCTGGCCTATCAGCATGTGCAATCAGGCGATTACAGATGGTTCAAAACTCCGCAGCTAGGCTTGTCTGCCGTGATCGTCGCAGTTGCCATGTCACACCACTTCTCGCCGACCTGCACTGGCTACCAGTCCAAGCAACGGATCGACTTCAAGGTTTTGTCGCTGACTTTTAGGTCACTTCATTCTTTGGCTCCAGCCTATCTCTCAGGTCTACTCCCCCACCAGGCCAAGCATCGTACCACCCGCTTTTCGGAATCCAGCAGTCTTCCAATACCTCGTACAAACCTCAAATCCTCTGGAGACCATACAATTAGCTCGTATGCTCCCAAAGCCAGGAACTCCCTCGCGACTTGCGTCAGAACATCCCCTGGCTTGACCACATTTAAAAAGAACTTGAAAACACACCTATTTAGGACAGCTTTTAGTGGGTCCCTGTGATTTGTCCTTCATGTGCTTATGCGTGGTGACACTGTGCATGCTGCCACTAACCACATTTGCATGCTGACACAGTGCATGTCACCCCTAACCATGTTATTCATGTTTATCAAGCATGATATTACTCACCATTCAATCGCGCTTCCCTTTGCAGCAAATGGGAAGCGCCTAGAAAGAGATTGAGTTCTCTGAGGGTGCTTTATCAAGTGCATTATTATTATTACTATTATTATAACAACAGTTTGCTAATGTATCTGTAACTCCGAAAACCAACAAGGACTATGTGAATGTTAAGCAGGAGAGTTTTGCATAGCCCACTCGTAGGCTAAGCGGATTTCGGTGCCATTCGGTAGCCAACAGATTGCATCGTGCGCCACAAAGAGAAATTGAGAAGCATAACTGAGTCAAGAGAACAGTTGAGGCAGTGAGTAGCATGGAGGTAGCAGCTCAAGACGGCTGGAAAGGATGTGTCATAGTCGAGTAGTTGTCGTTGTGAAAGAATTGTGGAAGTGAGTTCCACAGTCTAGGACCTGCAGAGCAAAAGCTTCTGTCGCTAACGATCTTCAAGCGGAGGAATGGAACAGTCAATTTACTGTTCCGTACCGGACATGAGGGCACGATGAGGCTGAAACTGGTGCAGCAGTTCAGCTAGGTAGGCAGGAGCCAAGCTATCTCAGGGGTACTCTTGGGTAGCTGCCTTTTTCAAAGCATTCTTCAAAATTCCACTTGCCAGTCCGGTCCCGTTGATCCCCGTAATTCGATCTCCGTTCTTCGAGTTGGAAGTCATTCACCACAAAATGAGTGCCTCTAGCGATCACTAGCAGGGCATGAGTGCCTCTCTCAAAAAGATAGAATAGAAGTTCTCTGAAGGCGCTAGCTATGCAAATGTATTATTATTTTTATATTATTATTAACATGACAATTGTTTCAGTTCTCCCTCTGTCGAAACGGTCGAAATGCGACATAAAATGCCATCGGAACCGCCATCAAAACCTCTGACAGCTAAACACGAACTTCCGGCGATTTCTGGCCGAGCAGCACGTACACAAGTAGATTTGCACATCTTGACCTACAACGCCCGCTACTGCTAAACCCAGCATAAGTAGCTGACAGGCGTTGGCGATGCCACCAACTTGCGTTGCCAGATAACTGAACCTACGAACCATCGCTTTGCTGGCCGACTGAAGCCGATCTTTGCAATTCCTGGGATTTAGGTAGTGGTTTATATTTGCTTAGTATTCAGAACCCTGCCTAAGAGGCCCGGCCACCTTTCAGCTTGTGCTGCCGACCCTCGTCTGCTACTCACTCTCTCGACTGTTTCCTTACCTCAGCTAGGAATTTCGAACGCATTCTTTCCTCCGTGATCTTAGAGGGTACATCCGCCTGTCACTTCACAAGCCCGGTACGGACTAGCCATGCTGTCTAGCTCTTTCTAGCTCACCCAGAACACCAGTCGCTTTCGGCGAGATCTTACGCTAGCCCCCCTGCGTTGACTAGTCCCTAATCTTGAGCAGCCATTTCGCAGATTAGTTGCTTCGCAAGCAGTAGTGCGAGTAAAGTCTCGCACAACTGCTTGTGCAACCTTTGCATGGTTTCTAGGAAAGGATCTCAAACTATTTCGAATGTTCGACGGCTCAACTTCCGATTCCGCTAGCTGATTCCAGCTGCTCGCTTACCTGATCCCTGCGAGAAATAATCTGACGCTAGCACGTCATGTCATGTAGTTAAGGAAGCTCGCCGCCACCCAGGATAGGATTTCGGCTGCAAGTCGCGAACTCGATTTGTCTGTCGCGGCTGCGGCAGTCGATTCTGAGCACTTGAATGACTGGAGCGGCAAGCGACGTCGTCGGCGAAGAAGTGATAGCCGATACTATGGGGCTGAATGGCGAATACTACTCAAGAGAACACTGAAGGCTCTGGCTGAATGGATGGCGGACAAGAGCATATCTAGAGCGGGCTCGTCTGAAACTCTGTAGGGTGACATACCTGCTAGATTTGACCGGATCAGCTTACGACACGGACCAGCCATGGGCAGACAATTGCGAATCAAACCTCGACGCAGCCTCAGCGGTCGGTACGGTCGTCGTTCTCAATGGCTGGAGAAGGATCATTTGATCGATGTTTGCTGTTGCATCGAGTGTACAGAGCCGCCATTATTTAATCCTCTCCGTGTAGCAAACAGTTAGCCTTAGTTTTTTTACACGATTGCTTACATAATGTCGACACATTGTAGTGGTGCATGACATTGTGAGTATTTAACAATCGCTGTTAGGCAAATGGCTGCTCAGTAAGTAGACTAACGACCAATACTCGTATTCGACCGGTTAAGACGTCCAGCCAATTTCGGTAGGAGATGGTCTGTATCCTTTAAGCACGTCCTTGACCCGAAATCGAGGCTCAACAAAGAAAGACAGCGACTGACTCTGACCTTGCTTGCTTCGGACTGCAGGTGGCGATTCCATTCGTCAGCTTGCTGGCGAAGCCTTGACTCCGTTGCTAGAGACGTCTGCAATTTCGAGTCTCCTGAACGCAGTAGCTGAAGCTCCTACAGTTCATTCGCTGATTTTGAGTCGTGCATCGGTAGCTAAGATTTATGTTAAATTTGAGCTCAGACCGCAATCAACAAAATTCATCAACCTCTGCATCTAATAGCTTGTTATGATAAATTGGAAATGTCAACCAGAGAATTCAAGAGCATCCAAAGACTGAATGACGTCAATCGCGAGCCAGTAATAATTTAGTACCTTTTGACGGGTAGCATCATTTACTTTGGCAATCATATTTTAAAACGCATTGACTAAATTAAAAACTAGCATTATTCAAGTTGCCGTACCTCTCTTTCATTTCCAAGGAAATATCACGCAGATAACTGTGAGCCTCAGTGCTGCTCTATTCTATACAGGTATGTGAGGTAACGTGCTCGCTCTTCAAGACCGAAGTCTTGGTTCGAATCCAGCAGTTGAGCGATCCTTTATTGTCAACTGCAAGCGGTGGTGATAGCCGATAAGGCATGCTATGGCAGTGACTCACTGATCGATCAAGCTGCATGAAATTTAAAGAGATTGAGTTCTCAGAGGGTGCTACAACAAATGTATTGTCATTATTATCTTCTACCGCAATACGAATTAGACTGCTAAATCCAATAGGGTTCTTTATGTTGAAGACTCAGGCAACTTTTAAAAATTAAGGTGAGCCAAAGACTTTAAAATTCCTATACTCTTCCGATAGCAATTATGTCGAAGTATGCAGATGTGCTCGCTAAGTATTGATTACATCCTACAGTGCTCTGCTGACGCTACACTAGCTAACTTGATGAAACTTCGAGGGGATTCCTAAAATTGGTAGAAGCCAGAAAGTTGCCAATCTAATACTTTTACGACTATTATAAGGTAAGTGCGACTATTGAATAATTAAAAATGTGCTAGATCAAAGAATGCGGGTTAAGGACTGACCAATTTAAGCATGATTCGTTAGGTCCGTTAAGTATTACATATAATTTACCTGTACATATATTTACACAAACACACACACACACACATATATATATATATATATATGCTGCAGATACAAATGTCTACTTTTTTTACGTATAAACCGGCATATGCACGTATGATTTTATCTATGTTAGATAGGTCTTGTCATAGCTGAGCTGCAAACGAAAGCACTCACCTCCTGTCTTGCAATGAGACTTTCTCTCAGCATAGCAGCTTCTAGCTCGGCCTGCTGAAGCTTGAGAGCCAAATCGTCAATCTCCTTCTGGTTTTGCAGGCGAACATGCACCAATTCCAGCTTCATTGCGAGCAAGTCCGGCGTATTTACCTGAATCCAGCACGACAATGCTTCTTATCGAATGACGCAAGTAGCTACTCCAGAATATCAATGATTGCACGATTGAGGCCAATTGAGCTCTCGACAAAATTTATGTTTCCAAGAAGTTTTTCTGAGATCAGTTTCGAAGTTGTGAATTTCGATTGCTTCGTATCGGGTACAACAAGATTTCAGAACCACTGCATTGATAAAGAAACTAGTAAAAGTCAGAATCGATATCCAAATTCGGCGCGTTGCCCTGACGTAAATACCAACCCCTTTAATAAGCTAGGTTTCTAGTGAGTTAAATAGTTAGTCATTGAGTCCGTTCAGTCGAAGACTTCATGCTCATAATGCGCCCGTTGAATGCTGTTTATAGTACATACTACTGCGACGGCACAGCAATGATGAATGGCATATCAAATGGGGGAGATAATTTTCTAATTATCTTATGCGGCTATAACATGCACTCTCATACTTGAAATCGAGCATGCATTGCTGCGCCAGCCTTTGGCGAGCGATGAAAATGGACGAACAAAATCTTCACGCGATTCTTCACTGCGGAGGGCTAAATATTTAGTTATTATAAATTAAAGATGGTCAGCACGTCTGTGCGTTTCGTACACGAAACCCAATGCCTATTCGCTGCCCATGGCAGACGAATACATTTCATGAAATAAACTTGTTCGTTATTTATGAAAGTTACTAGATATACTTTTAAGCTAAGTAGCATTGCAAAATTCCGTATTTCTTAGATAGAGATAGTACAACCGCATCCCCCGAGCATTTGCTGACATCCAGTCTAAACTCAACTTAAAGTAGCTCACAGCTTACAGGTCTTCCGGCCTGTGTAATAAGGCGCTTGCAGCTGGTGCAAAACTATACAGCTCGGCTTGTCTCTCGTGAACGCTGCAATTATCACATCACACCGCGCCTCACCTATGAGCACTAGCTCCTCGTCAAACCACATGTCGACTTCCAAGTCGTTAGCACTCGCTGGAGGTCGCTTCATTTTCTTGCTTCGACCTACCTATCCAATCTACTTTCCAATCAGGCTATGCAAACCGCACTTATGATTCAAGTTGTTCAGGTTCTCCTCCGACCAACCTCAATTCCTTTGGAGATCGTGCCTTTACCAAAGCCTGGAACTCCTTCCCGACTGACCTCACGACATCTCTTGACTTGACGGCATTTTAAAGGGCGAGCATGCAAAAGAGGCGCGACGCTGTTTTCTCTCAGCATTTTCTGGGTCCTTGTGAATTGTCATATATAATAATAATAATGATGATAATGCACTTGATAAGGCGCCCTCAGAGAACTCAATCTCTTTCTAGGCGCTTTACATTTATGCCTTCATGCGTACTGACCGTGTGCATTCTATCCCTAACACACGTTGACATGTCATGTTTCGAATGCAGTATATATTAAGTGCCTTGAAAGAGATTAGCTCTCTTGGGAATCTACGAAAATGTTGTGCTAACAGAGACTGAGCCACGATTTTTATCCAGGGAGCACGACCGGCAAGATTTTTATGCTGGGCTATGACAAGACACGCAATAATGAAAAGTTACAGCGAGTAATCATGGTTTATATTCGACATAAACTCGGCGGTTTCTCATTAAGTAAAAGTAGGAAATAGTTTCGTCGTTGGCGACGGTCGGAGGGAGTCCAAATAAGGGGGCGGCCCAGGTCACTGCCCCGTAATAAGGTCCCCCGGCCCTCTGGTTCCCGCTAATATTAATATTGCTTACTTGGCCGGTAGTACGGCTTTAAATTATCTAGATAGAAGGATTTTTATCCTTTCAACATTCATATACTAAAAGGCTTGCCTAGCCGCCATAGTTTGGCCACGGCGGGTAGAGCGCTGGCCTTTAACAACCAAAGTCGCTGGCTCTGACCCGTTGGCCTATTATAAAGCGCCTGGATCCTGGATAGAGATTGTGTCCTCTTAGGGCGCTAAGCAAATGATTCATATTTTTTTATTTTGTTTAAGCATGCTCGCCGCCGGACAAAAAGCCGGGTAGCCTTATTCAACGGTGGGTGAATAGACTCAAACTTGGCGCGCTTCTAATCATTTCCAATCGCGAATTTCCAATCGCTGCTCTCTGTCTGCGTGTAGCGATGGCTTGTCTTGTGTGTTTGCTCGCTTGACTCTCGCTATGCTTCATTTGTAGTGTCTGCATTATGGGTTATAGGTGGCGCCGTTTCTCGTTCTTCCTTCTTCCTCGCTCGCTCGCTCGGTCTTACCCCTGCTCCATCGCCCGTCTCCTCTTTATCTCGTTACTAGATAATGGCGCGTCCGCAGAATGCCACTATTTTATTGTCAAAGCCTTTTTTCAAAGATGCGCACTTTGAGCAATGCATGGCAGCGATTTCTGCAGCCGCCGGCAGATCTTGACATTAAACAATGCAATGCACAGTCAAATGACTCATATTCAACGTGAGACGGGCATTAGGTGCAATTTGTAGCCGACGTAATAGAAAGCGCTGGACCTGGAGCATCTCGATTCTCTCTCGTGTAAAAGGCGATCAGGCATAAATGGAATTCTGGCGCCTTACCTCGCTCATTCTCGATGGGAGCGTTCTCTGTCTAAGTTGACTTATCTCGCTCTCAATGTTGCCGAAATAGCTCTTGATTTGGCGTTCGACGTCGGCGTTGGTTCGAATGCTCAGCTCTACGACGAGACCATCATGGCTCCTGCACGCAGTCAGTCAGGACACCGAGAACTCTGGTGGGACATTTAGAAATAAAACGGCCAGTGAGAGTTATTGACCAGGGTGGTAACAACAAGCAGGAAGTGGAAGTACCTTGGCTGGTCACAGTGCAGCGCTCTGTTGATGTCGTTTCTGATAGATTTATGTGAGCAGTTGCTCAAAGGAGAAAACGATTCCGAAAAATGCCGTCTATTTCTAAACAAAGCAAACCTGGACCTGCCGGCTGCCACGTTGGTTTTAGCACCACAAAGTGTCCGACCGGGTCCGCTGTTCTCTGGCATATGAGTCCGGTGGTCAGGCGGATCCAACAGTTTGACTCTCTTTTCGTGCCCAAAACCTCGTACCTTCAATTTCGTTGCGTTTCTAGCAGTGGCTCATTTGGCTGGTTTGTCAGCAATTCAGAGGACGGATTAGCCGAGGACGATTGGCCGAGGACGGATTAGCTAGATCGAGAAAAGCCGTAGATTTGGGGTATTAAGATTAGATTATTAAATTAATTATTAGATTAATTATTAAATCGTATGGTTAGGCCGTATGACTTCCATGACTGACGATGGCAAGCAAGCAAGCAAGAGCCGGTGCAATATCTATGGGTAAGACGTAACCACACGAAACTTGTTTTGAAATGGCCGCGAGCTAAATGTGACTTTAAATCAGATTTTGACCGATACTGTCCGGATGGGGAAGCCGCACACTACGTTTTTTACAAAAGTGCGCACTAGCACTTTGGACCATGCGCGTAATTATGGCTTAGTCATGAGCATTAAATTATAGACAATGTGACTCTAGCTCTTTGAGGTATATTTCATCCTTGCTTGCTCCAGCTTAGAAATATCCGAATTCGTGCTCGCGAGATTCTCTTTCGACCGCTGCTTGTTCGGGCATATCAGGACTGACCCATTGTAATCTACTCTTGACGCTTCCTGAGAAAACTGGGAGTCGTCATTCTTTTCACAGCAAGTTTTTGTTAAAAAAGCTCTTTTAGCGATTACCAATCCTCTTAGGCGCGCAGCCTAGTGGCCTATTAATAGATATATTTTGACTGCACTAAATAGTGCGCCTTGATTTGCATTCCTTTGCTTCTTCTTCGGGCGCATCCGGGAAGGTCCATTGAGTAGACGAAATACTGTAGTTTTCTGCAGTACGGAGGGACAGAGTTCTCTTTCCCTGCACAGGGTGCAGGAAACGGTCAGATGGTCGCACATTGCCACTGGAGCCACCGGAGTTGCCTTTCTGCAGTCCCGCAGGTTCATGTCAGACATTTGAATCTCGAGATTCTCCAAGTTGTCTTGAACATTCCCTATCCTAACAAGGAATGTTGGTCGCAGGTGGTTGCCAAGAGCACCTGCGAGCCGATGCACCGCTTTCTGTGTCACAACCGCTGTTGCATCGAGATATGTCATTACTTAGGTACACATAACTTTGGCGGGCGATCCTACAAGACGTGGACTCTACTTCTCTGCTCTGGTCTTACGACAACACCCTCCTTCCCGTTGGTTTTGGCTATAATCATCATGCAATTCGAGAAATTAGCCAATTGGTGAAAACTAACAGGAGATAAGCTACAACTCGCGATGCTGTGTCCTAGATGAAAGACTAACAAGCAATTGAGCTCGCGAGATTCCTGAAATTCCATTTCAGCGGCAGCCAAGCTTCCATTCTCCTTCCAGCTGTCGAGTCGAGTGCACATGTGCACATTACATTGTGCACATTACGGTTCTCTTTCCAGCCACTAAGACTATGTGGGTGTTATGCAGGAGAGTTTAAAAAGAGCTTAAAAACACACCTATTTAGGACAGCATTTAGAGGGTCCTTGTGATTCCTCCTTGATGTGCTTTATGCGTGCTGACACTGTGCATGCTGCCACTAACCATGCTATTCATACTGTTTATCGAGCATGACATTACTCACCATTCAATCGCGTTTCCCCTTGCAGCAAATTTAAAGCGCCTAGAAAGAGATTGAGTTCTCTGAGGGCGCTTTATCAAGTGCATTATTATCATATACGCACTCACAGCCTAAGCGGCTTTCGGTACGCATTCAGTAGCCAACAGACTTCATCCCGCGCAACAAAGAGAAAGTGATGAGCATAGCAGAGTCGGGAGAGCAGTTGAGATCGTGAGTGGCAAAGTAGCAGCTCGTGACCGCTGAAAAGAATGAGCCATAGTCGGCAGCAGTAGAGTTGTTGTCGTTGCGTAAGAATAACCCGGAGAGTCACGAATCCTGGAGAATTTCCTATTACGAGCTCCAAGCCTAGTCGACTTTTAGTGCGCACTCGGTAGCCAACAGCTTACTTGCAATCAGCACAGCGGCAGCGTTCATTCCATTGGCGAAACACGTGGCGAAGAATTTCTTACCTTTGCATCTGAGCTTCTCCTTTCTAAGTTGCCTCTCCGACTGTTCGCACCGAACGTAGGCCTCGTGAAGCTAAAATAAATGTGTCGCGATGTTGATTTCAAATTTCAGCTACTCACAGGTCTATCCGAAAACTGCGTTTGACCCCCCCCCCCCAAGGCCCAGCATGTCCAATGGAGTTCCTTTGTCACTTCGCGGGATCTGTCCGGTAAACATTAAATAAAGTTTGGTCATTTGAATCCGGTCGAATAGCGTTCGATTGCCGCCAACTAGAAAGCGCTAAAACTCGGCCGCTTTCCAAAGTACAGATTGCTTCACAGCTAAATTCTGGAGCCACTGAAAAGTTGCTATTATTCCGTTGTGCTGACATCGAAGTGCTTTGTCTGCCACAGCTGTTCGCAAAACATGGCATCAGCCGTGGTTTATTCAATTGGCTCCTCCGTTACACTCTCCAGGGTTTCAGTGAGCCACTGGCTTCGAATGACTGAAGCACAGATTGATTGGATCCCACTGAAAGTCTCGGCCTACATGAATGGCTGACAGTTAATCATACGCAAGGAGCTCTACCCGACTCCATCCGAATCGCGTAAGCTGTCTAGCAAAGCCCGACGGAAAGTGAGAGTGAAAGCGAGGGCTTTAGGCTGTGGCGCTGCCTAGTTAGCCAGTCAGGTACGCAGGACACGAATTAGAGCAGAACATGGCTGAGATTGCCTTCACCTTCTTATTAAGATCCTTAAGGTCGGCCTCCAGCTGCTGCACGATGCTGGCTTGTGAGTCGTCATGGTGGACGAAGATCTCTGCCTCGAAGCGCTCTCTGCTTCGGCTTACGCTGGATGATGCGTGGCTGGCTGCGCTGCCAGGACGCGATCCGTTTACCGGTCCGCTAACTTCAGCCTGAGAATGAACGTAAAACCCGAGCGTCGTCGTGAAGCGTCGTGCTACAGCGCCCATCGAATGCGCTGAAACTTTGAGTGTCACATTAGCTTACATTATTTTTGTATTCAGTCAGTTTAGTAAGCAATATTTAGCTTAGTTAGAATTGACCGGGCTCTTTTCATTCGATGCTTCCCGTGTTCGGGGTTTTTTGCAGTGCGCCAGGAAAATCGGCAGATGAGATAGGAAAGAGATCACTCGGAACCACGCGGCTCCGCGATTAAAATCCCTGGGATCGAAAGGAAATGTCTCTCCTGAAGGAAATGGACGCTGCCAACGCATGCACGCACCCGCTTCAGCGACGAGAGACGATCGGATCGGAGAGACGATCGGATTCAGAGACGATCGGAGATGCATTCGATAGGAAGCATTAAAAGCAAAACCGAAGAAGAGCGAGCAAAAAGCATATAAAGCATTGAAAGCATAATTGTAAATGCATGCGTGCAGCGTCGGCCGCGGCAGACGCGGCAGTAGGCCGGCCGAGGCACCGAAGTCGCCCGAGCTCGCTTACGCCCGAGCATACGCCTGAGCGTACCTCTGAGCTGAGCTCACGAAGTGCCGCGTTCTCTCGCTGCAGAGACGTCGTCTCTCCTCGCAGGTGCTGCACTTGCTCCTTGAGACTTTTTATCTGGAGAGAAAAAGTTTCGGCACCGCTCTAACGCGATCCACCCGCCCGCCCGCCACCGACAGGCACCGGCTCCGATCGATAATATTAATAATAATCAATAAAATACAAATTAAAAATTTAATTCATGTATATAGCATCCTAAAAGAGCGTGATCTCTCTATTCGGGCGCTTCACCTATACCACGGGGCTAGAGCCCACGACCTCGGCCAGAACTTGTTCGGGGCGAGTGCGTAACATTTAGTAGCTGATTTTACTCGAGCCTCATTCGTATAGCGGCAGCAGAAGAGCCTTGACGGCTGTCAAATTCGAACCCACGAGAATTCGAACCCACGGCGGCGGCGGCGGCGGTCGTGAAGAGCGAGCACCTTACCTCCTGGGCTGCGGCAAGCCACCAGACGCGGCGCAGCAGCAGCGGCGGCGGCGGCGGCGGACGCCGAGAGGACCAGCGCGCACGGTCGACAAACCGCACGACGACGCCGACGCTGACCGTCGCCGAGCGACCGAGCGCGGGCCGAGAGAGCGCGCGCGCGCGCGCGCAGCAGGCTCGCACCTCGGCCGTAGCGAGCGACAGCTGCTTCTCCCTCTGCTCCGCCCTGTCGGCGCTGCGCTGCGCCCTCGTGGCCTCAGCCCGCAGCAGCTCCTCTTTTTCCGACAGCGTCTCCTGCAAGTCGGTCACGTGACTGAGCTCGCGCTCGCTCGCTCGCTCGCGTTGCCGCGGTCGTGATGCACTCCCTTCACGGATGCGCTCCCTTATCTGCGGTGAGTCAGGCTCCCTCCCTCCAGCTCGTGTACGTACCCGCTGGGGGAATAAAGACGAGAGTCTCGTTCACCGCTCACGTTCGCCCACTCGTGTCTACGTGTCTCCGCGATACTCCACTAGCGCTGCTGCAGCCGGAGACACAGTAACGTAACACAGGCTTCGTTGCGCTCGGATGCCATGGCACAACTTCAGCTTATAAGGCGCGGCATTAATCTATCCGAAGAATGACAGAGTGTTTAGAGCAGTGCGTTAATTTCTTCACTGAATAAGCTTCGTCGTCCATTTGAAATGCCCTTTGTACGGCTGCTAAAATTGTGCATGTGATAAGTAGATGTAGTAGATAAGTAGATAAGTAGTAGTAGTTGGTGCACTTTATTTCCAGCCTGTGCAAGGCACCTAGAAAGAGATTAGGTTCTCTATGTGCTCTGTACAAAATTTAGACACCTGTAGAAAATGGACGGCTGGGGGTCAACTAAGCTTTAACTTCAACGAACACTAGCCTAACTCCGCCCTTCATCTCTCTCTCTCCATCCCTCCCTCCCTCCCTCTCTCTCTCTCTCTCTCTCCCCATCTCTCTCTCTCTCTCTTTCTCTCTGTATCTCTATCTAAATATCTACATGGATTCCGTCTCTCCGAACGCGCGTGCACACACACACACACATGAGCGCGAACGACGCACGCACGGATTTTCAGACGAGGTGATCAATAGGCCAAGTGATGGAAAAAATTAGCTTGATCCTATCGCATGTCATGCTTTGCTTCCGTACGCTCTGCACACTGCGTGCACATTCTTATGCCGACGCGTTCCACTGTAGCGATGTAGTAGGTACCTTCAGCTGAGACAGTTCGATCGCGAGATCTGCACTGTCGCCTGCGTCGGCGGCGAAGTTGGTTGCGTGTACGCCACCTTCCAGTTGAGGTCGTTGATGCTGACCATCCTGGGCGTGGTCAGAATCTTCTGCGGTTGAAGACAGCAGCTTATTGACCTGCAGCTAACGGAAAAACACGGATTGTCGGAAAACGCTTCCCGGAAATGTGCTTTTCGCCGAGAAGGGCACACGCGAAACTACTGCACGAAACTAATCGCGCCCAATTTCGATACTGCCTGCAGCAAGGTGCAATAATTTAGTTTATTCAACCAAGCTTGTCCCACCAACAACAAGTCTTAATTCCCGAGGGAAAGACGACTGAGGAGAGAGCGTGTGTCCCAAGACTGCAGGCGATTATGTTTCAAACAAACAATGCTGATTTATAGCCCACTGCCATGTGTGGCCATTATGATCACTGTGATAATCTTGATGCGGCCGATTCATAGCCTATTTATATGTATTGCCTTATTGACTGCGATTTGACCCGGCTTTGCCTCAGCGCCATTTATGGGTTTGTTGACCGTGATGTGGCCGGTGTATGACCCATTGATGAGTCTTTATAGCCAAAGCAAAGAGCCTTAACGGCTCTCACCACCGCTCGCAGTTGACAATATTTGATCACCAACTGCAGAATTCGAACCCACTACCTCGGTCCTGAAGAGCGAGCACACGGGCTAGGTGGAGAGTGGTGCTGTGGTTTTAGTGAGCTGATGGTAATCAATACACTATTGTCAAAGCAGCCCTCCGCTGTTTGCATCAAAAATACTTATTAAGCATCTGTTTTTATATAGAGAGGTCTAAAGAGGCCTCCGAGAGGCCCTGAATTACAAGCTTTTCAAATTGGGAGATACCAACTTGTAGGTAGGAGCTGGTTTGGTCCAGTGGTTAAGGCGCTCGCGCCGACCAAGGTCTGGCTGAGGTCGTGGGCTCGAGCCCCGAGGCATATGTGAAGCGCCTGAATGGAGATTAAGTTCTTTGCTGCACTACGCGCATTGATAATAATAATAATAATAATACACTTGATAAAGCGCTCTCGGAGAACTCAATCTCTTTCTAGGAGCTTTACTTTCGCTGCAAAGGGAAATTCAATTGAATGGTGAGTAATATCATGCTTGATAAACAACATAAATAACATGGTTAATAATAATAATATTGCACTTGATAAAGCGCCCTCAGAGAACTTAATCTCTTTCTAGGCGCTTTACATTTGCTGCAAAGTGATATGCAATTGAATAGTAAGTAAAATCATGCTTGAAAAACAAACAAAATGAATCATATGGTTAGGGGTGATATGCACAGGGTCAGCATGCAAATGTGGTTAGTGGCAGCATGCACAGTGTCAGCACGCATAAGCACATCAAGGACAAATCACAGGGACCCACTAAATGCTGTCCTAAATAGGTGTGTTTAGGGGTGACATGCACTGGATCAGCATGCAAATGTGGTTAGTGGCAGCATACAGTGTCAGCAAGCATAAGCACATGAAGGACAAATCACAGGGACCCACTAAATGCTGTCCTACTAAATAGGTGTGTTTTTAAATTCTTTTTAAATGTGGTCAATTCAGGGGACGTTCTGACGCAAGTCGGGGGGGGGGAGTTCCAGGCTTTGGGAGTATACGAACTAAATGCACGGTCTCCGAAGGATTTGAAGTTTGTACGAGGTATTGGTAAACTGTTGGATTCCGAAAAGCGAGTGGTACGATGCTTCTAGTCAAGAAGTGCTTCAGACTCCCTCAATAGCGATACGGTAAGAATTGCAAGAATTTCTTTTTTCAATTGTGGCTACAGAGGCGACGTGCCTTCTGCGCTGTGCAATAGGTTTCCAAAATGTGTCACAATTTAAAGTTTTTCTAAGCGAACTGCTAAAATAACTACAATTTTTTAATGGCAAGTTGGGTGTCTTTAGAATGTTTAAGAGCTTTTACCAGGAGAGATTTCGAGGTTAATTCCTTGACCCGGTTTCTCGGCCCAGAGGTAAGGAGCTCGCTCTTCGCGACCTAGATCGTGGGTTCGAGTTCGGCGGTAAGCGATCCTCCTCTATTGCCCACTGCAAGCGGCGGCCATAGCTTCTAAGGCTCTTCTGCCGCTAAATAAATGAGGCTGCTGAATCAGCTAAACGTTAACTTTTTTTGTACACCCCGAGGTAGCGATTTAGCCCCCCCTCCCCCTGCACCAAAATTCTGGCTAAAGTGGTTTTCCGTCCGTCAGTTTTCCGTGGGTCAGTCGAAGGGGGGTTCATTGGTTGCTCATCCCGGCCAAGGCCTGGCTGAGGTCGTGGGCTCGAGCCCCGAGGCATAGTTGAAGCGCCTGAATATATATCAAGTTCTCTTGGGGCTCTCTACAAATGAACTATAAAATGAACTATAAACTGTAATTATTAGGGCGATTATGAGATGACGCTTGCTCACAAATCAGGCGCAGCTCAGCGGCTGTATCTATTATCGCCCTCTAAATTAATAATTCCATCCTGCATTCTTCACTAAAAGTGTGCCGTAAAAAAAGAAACTCACCAGGTAGGGCTTAATAAACGTAGCCCTGCTATCATCCGTCAATTCTTTCGACTCTCGACTTTTCTTTGACTTTTGAATTTCCTCGCGGTGGTTTTCTCCCCTCGTTGTGAAGGTGGAGACCACTCCGCCACCCCGGACCCTGGCTACTCTTGCCTATCGGATCGGGGTCGCAGTGACGACCCATCGAACCTACTGTATACGACCTGCTCCAAATGCTGGCCGTTTTTTAGCCGTCCACCTATGCCGGCTAAAATGACAGCCATGAAAATTTTGAATGCTCCGCATTCTGGCCGAGGTCGTGGGCTCGAGCATCGAGGCGTGAATGTGAAGGACGCGAATAGAGATTGAGTTTTCTTGGGGCGCTATGCAAATGAATTATATTTGTTTCTCTCAGTTGGAAAAATGTGCGGGCCCCACCCCAGTCCCCCCCCCCCGGCGCCAGCTGCCGCCTTCCTCTGGGGCCGTCGCTAACCTGATTAGGGTATGCGCGCCGTGTCGAATCTGAAATTATATCGCCAGACATGAGCGTGCCTAACTTTAAACTAAGTAATCAAACTACGCCTTACCGATTGCGAAATTGCTCGCCTTTCCCAACATTCCATCGCAGATTACGTAACAGGTTGAAAGGTTTCCCGTCGAAATGTGTCAGTAAGAAAGCTGGATAGATCGAGCAAGTTACTGCCTGCTTGCTTGATTTGCCTCGACCTTGTAAAGCTGGCCGTTAGAAAAAGCATCACTCTTTCATTCGTCTAGCTTGGTCAGTTGCAGTACGCACTTTGATGAAACGCGTCGATGGCACCGCAATAGTTACGATCGCTTAGGATTGGTTACATTATCTGGGGTTTGGAAAGTCGATTATTTCCGACGACTGGCCGTCTTAGGTAAGAATCGCGACCTCTCGTCAGCAAGGGACGCATTTACTTCGGTCGCTCCGAAGCCGCCGTACGCGCCTGGCCAGAATGTTAGCATCCAGCTCGGAACGAACCAAGATGGCCTCAGAAAGGCGCACTCGCCGCTCCCCTACACTGCGCCGGCGGATACGGAAATCGCTCTCGCGATGCTACGCGCGCCGCCGTTGCCGCCGTCGCCGCCGCCGCCGCCGAGCGCTTACGTCTGCTCGGAGGGCGCTGCACTCGGATTGCTTTTCGACGAGCTCGTCCACGACGGCTGAGAGCTGCTCGGTCAGCTGGGCATTCTCAGCCTGAGCCAAGGTCAAGGCGGCGCGAAGAGTGGAAGACGCTTCGTCGTCGTCGCCGTCGGCTTCGCCCGTCGTCGCTGACGCGCGCCTTCCGTCGACCGGCTCGCGGTCCTCCCAGGTGGACGTGCGCTCCTGAAGCGCTCTGCTTAGATCGTCCGCCTGTGCAGGTGTGCGGAAAAAACTGCTACATTAGCCACAGCGGCGTCCCGAATGGGGGGTCACGGAGGGGCACGCATCCCCCGGGCGCTGGATCGGGGGGGGGGGGGGGCTCGCGCCAAAATTGGCGCCCGATGCTCGGGGGGGGGGCGCGCGCGCCACCTGCGTAGTTAGTTGGTCCCTCGGGCGCACAATATTCCACGAACGCCACAGACTCGGCATGCATGGGCCGCCGCCGCGATGCCTCACAGCCGGCGTCGGCCAGAAAAGAGCTGTCGCCGCAGCAGCCATCACCCCTTAGGGCTCACGCTTTTCTAGGCTAATTATTAATTAATAATTAATCCGGTCGGTCCGGAGAGCAATCGGTTAGCGCTTGGGACGGTGACCCCGGGCTGGTGGAATCGGGGGGGAGGGGGAGGGGGTAGCGGGATTCTGTCTCACTCGCGGGCGACTTTCTTTTTCGGCCATCATCAGCCCCGCACGTTCACTGCGAGCAAACGGCCTGCGGCTGCTCCGCCGTTTTGAAATTCCTTGCGCTCCGAAGGTACGCACGGGGAAATTGGCGGAAGTAGCTGTAGTAGCGAAGTCGAAATACGCATTTGCGCCGCTTTAGGCGCTGCTATTTTCCAACTGGCTGACAACAAAGAGTGCAGGTCTCTGTGGACGAGTCATCCGTCGGATGAGTGACCGGAAGTAGTTGTAGTAGCGAAGTCGAAATACGCATCGCCGCTTTAGGCGCTGCTATTTTCCAATTGGCTGACAACAAAGATTGCAGGTCTCTATGGACGAGCCATCCGTCGGACGAGTGACCGGACGTACTCCGAGCTCACGCGTTCACTTTGTTGCTCAATAACTTCCAGGACAAGCGAAAACTGAATGAGCAGCGGCAGCAACTAGACAACCACTGCACCAGTATCGAGCTACACTGCCGCGCATCGAATTAGAGGGCTGATGCACACAAGGCCAAGGACTCTTTTTGCCATATAGCGAAAAGTGTCAATAAATTGGCCCCTACAATAACCAAATAACTTACTCTTCGGCAGAAACGTAACTGCAAGTTTAATGAGTTTTAATTTAGTTTTATACACCATCTGTGTAGCGCCCTAAGTGAACTTAATTTCCATTGAGGTGCATCACATATACGCTACGGAGCTCGAGCCTACGACCTCGGTCATCAATAGTATTTCATTGCATATTTTTGCAGCCCTTTTAGGAATTCTAGGGCTCACCTTTCCACAAGAGGACCTATCCATTTCACCACGCGACTCGTAAAGGACTCCATTCAATAACATGCGAGCAATCTCCCTTTAGATCTCCATATTGCATATCAAATTTTGGTGCCAGACACCAAAATGCAAACAGAATGTCTTACTACATTAAGAAACATGTGGCTGAAATCCAATTGCAATACTGTGAAATCCGCTAATATAATGTTACATAATTTTATATAATAAAGTATGACGTCAGCGGACTGCTGAGAATTCGTTGTGAGCTTTAAACCAATATAAGTGCCGCGTCTATGAGCTTTTTCTTAATTGTCCACCTGTGGCTCTGTGAAAGCAGTGGAGAATTTTCGGCGATACTTCAGCGGTTGGTGACTAGCTTTGCTCTCACTTATAGTGCCGCAGCTCACAGGGTGCCCGCGCATAGTAGATCCATTTCGTCGCATTTTAGTAGAAATATGCTTGGACCTACAGTGCTGCGTTAGTTTCACTAGTACTTTTTATTTATTTTTTCACGTATTTGGTTCTATAGGCTTTGGTGCGTTTCACCCATTTAGCTGGGAGCAACCGGCTTTTCTCTCGGAAAGATAAATGCGGACACAAAAATAAAATACATACAATTCATTTGCATATCCCCGAAGAGAACTTAAACTCGCCATCAAGTCGCTTCACATGTGCCCCAAGGTTCGAGCCGGCGACCTCGGCCGTCAAAAGCGAGCACCTTAATTCCTAGGCCGAAGCAGGGCGGAAACACTTGCAAGTGCGTGCACGCAGGTGCGTGCACGCAGGTGCGTGCACGCACCTGCGTGCACGCACAGCGGCTCTCACGATACTCCCGCTCACCGACATTGATTATTTTCTCTCTCGCTATATATGCATATATATATATATATATATATATATATATATATATATATATATATATATGCATAGGTATATGTATGTGCGTGCGTGCGTGCGTGCGTGCGTGCGTGCGTGCGTGCGTGCGTGCGTGCGTGCGTGCGTGCGTGCGTGCGTGCGTGCGTGCGTGCGTGCGTGCGTGCGTGCGTGCGTGCGTGCGTGCGTGCGTGCGTGCGTGCGTGCGTGCGTGCGTGCGTGCGTGCGTGCGTGCGTGCGTGCGTGCGTGCGTGCGTGCGTGCGTGCGTGCGTGCGTGCGTGCGTGCGTGCGTGCGTGTGCGTGCGTGCGTGCGTGCGTGCGTGCGTGCGTGCGTGCGTGCGTGCGTGCGTGCGTGCGTGCGTGCGTGCGTGCGTGCGTGCGTGCGTGCGTGCGTGCGTGCGTGCGTGCGTGCGTGCGTGCGTGCGTGCGTGCGTGCGTGCGTGCGTGCGTGCGTGCGTGCGTGCGTGCGTGCGTGCGTGCGTGCGTGCGTGCGTGCGTGCGTGCGTGCGTGCGTGCGTGCGTGCGTGCGTGCGTGCGTGCGTGCGTGCGTGCGTGCGTGCGTGCGTGCGTGCGTGCGCGTGCGTGCGTGCGTGCGTGCGTGCGTGCGTGCGTGCGTGCGTGCGTGCGTGCGTGCGTGCGTGCGTGCGTGCGTGTGTGCGTGCGTGCGTGCGTGCGTGCGTGCGTGCGTGCGTGCGTGCGCGTGCGTGCGTGCGTGCGTGCGTGCGTGCGTGCGTGCGTGCGTGCGTGCGTGCGTGCGTGCGTGCGTGCGTGCGTGCGTGCGTGCGTGCGTGCGTGCGTGCGTGCGTGCGTGCGTGCGTGCGTGCGTGCGTGCGTGCGTGCGTGCGTGCGTGCGTGCGTGCGTGCGAGCGTGCGAGCGTGCGTGTGTGCGTGTGTGTGTGCAATTTAAGAAATTTCTATGCCTACAAGAAAGACTGTGCACATAGGGGGATTTATGAAGAGAGGTTTTAGCACGTGGCAAAGATGATCTAAATTCCTAAAGACGAGCTAAATTCCTTTCAGTGGGCATCGGGATCGTATCGCTTAACGGTGCACTTTTCTTTACGACAACGCTATCGCCACTCAAAATGGCTAATTCAGCAGCCTCTTTTATATAGCCGCAAAAGAGCCTTTACGGCTACCAAAGGCCCTTGCAGCGGGTGACCTGCATGCGAACGACCGCCCCGACTGTCCAGCGAGAGAACCTCGTTCAAAAACAGCGAGTCTCGCAGGGTGCATGCGCGATCTTGATTCGCGATCGGCACCACGGCGTCTGTCGATGCACAATCGATCGTTGGATCTCGCATCGACACGCGGCGATACAAAGGGGAGACGGTCGAGACGGAAGGAAGCCAGCAGCAGCCAGCAGCAGCAGCTCGCTCGCTCGAGCACGTACGTACCCGCCTACAGGCTTCGGAGAGCTGCCGGTCCGCCAGCTCTTTCTCCTGCACCAATTGGTCCATCTCGCGTATGTGCTCCTCGAGGAATTCGCTCATTTGCTGAAAAGCAACAGAACATTATGCCTCACGCTGTCCCCTCTCTCTCTCTCTCTCTCTCTCTCTCTCTCTCTCTCTCTCTCTCTCTCTCTCTCTCTCTCCCCGCCCGATAAGCGTCCGATGGGTAAGAGGCAGCTCGCACTCGATCGTACGCTAGAGAGTTTAGTGAATAAATACCTGTTTGGACGCGAAGAGCTTCTATTCTACCGCAGTAGTCAAAAGTGGCTTACGGCGCGATACAAATCAGGGTCGCCAAGCAGCCGAACTGTAAACGCGAGAGATTCGCAATAAACGCTCTCGCGCGACGACGCAGCCAATAGCCAGCCGCCGTATTCCCTAGGCGGGCCCCTGCCTAGTGCGTAAGTTTAGTCCCACCCAGCCCGATTTCTTTCTGCTTGCGGTGAACTCTGGTACTCGAGTATGAAATATGGATAATAATATAATAATATAATTCATCTTTATAGCGCCCTAAGAGATATGTATTTCTATTCAGTCACTTCACATATGCTACAAGGCTCGAGCCCACGACCTCGGCAATGAAATACGTTCACCTTGACCTTAGTCGGGTGGGCACCTTTACCGCTGGGCCAAACCAGCGCGGCTAGGTTGGTCTGCTTGACTGCAACCAACTTGAAGTGGCGCAGCAGAGCTGTAATAATAACAATAACACTGTAAAATATTGATATAGCCACTACGAGAACTAAATAGCTTTCTTAAAAAGTGTGCACGTTCTAGAAAGGGACCGTGTTGACCGATTAGTGATAACTGACTGCCGCCTTGGTTTGGCTAAGCAACGCCTACATAACTAATAAACTACATCGGCAGAAGTAACTTATAGCCTCCCAAGCTCAACTGTTGGATCATTGATCAGGCCTCATAAGATGTGGCATTCTATTTTTAGACGTCACATATGCATAATCTTAAGATTGAGTGACGCCGAATATAAACAGGTAATCACTGGGTATCAATTCGTGCACCTACGACTGTCCCGCGACTTAAACGTGCCTTTTGACAACTTTCGACTGCAGAAATGAGTCGTCAAACACCTTTACAGCATCACCACGCTCTAGAATTCGGATTGTTAGTTACTGGACGCGACACCAAGTCCCGTATCATGTCAGTCATATTTAGTTTTTGCACGACCTTCAAACGAACGGAGAAGAATGGTGCGAAGCGCTAGCGCACTGAAAACACTAAGTACTACAGTGTTCCATTCCGCAAAGAAAACTCCGGAAAACACAACAGCACCCAGCACACCGTCGAATGGGAGAAGTACATGAAGGCTACACTGGAAGAAAAGAAGGAATTCTTTAATGCTGAGAAACTGACGTCCATCAATCGCTACATTGTCAAGAGCAGCGATGTCCTACATCTCGTGGTGAATAAAAAAAACTGTGAGGATATCATTGCCAAACTGTTCTTTCGTGGTGATGACGAGTCGGAGGCTTTATTAATGGAGAAAAGCTTGTTTCCGTTCCAACCAGTTCTGTACCGACACAACGTCTTCTTATCAGGTCGTCATCAAAAACGTGATGCGATTCGAGCTCGCCCTAAATTATACTTCTGTTGGATTTTCTTTCCGTCAAACTGCTGCTGTCATCGATCAGCACAAAGAGGCCTTCCACAATGTCAAACTTGTCGGCATCAACGATACTCTCGTCAGCAAGTATGTCCCAGTCGGTATCGCCATGAATCTTCAACGCATATCCGATACTTTTGAGCTTTACCCGAGTTTGGGCGTTTTCTCTAGCTGGCGATAACTCTACGCATCAATCAGTCTCGTACTTGGACATTTGGATTCGCTTGTGTGCCAATGGTGTTCTGAGAAATCTGCATCTGATCGCAGTGCCTTTCTACGATCGGCATACTGCTGCGAACATTGCTGCCATGATCTGTCGCATTCCGGATGGGCTATTCGACAACTGGCGTTCAAAAATTGTTGCATTCAGCTTCGATGGCGAGAGCACAATGACCGGTCGACATTCGGGTGTGGTGACGCGAATCGATCAAGAGGCTGAATCCGCTTTGATGCGCATAGGGCTCGCTCCTCATCAGGTCGACTTTGTCGTAAAGGAGGGCTGTCATTCCATGGATGGGGCATCATTCTACTAGACCGTTCACGATTTCTGCGATCATCTACGCCGCCAGCAGTATCTACAACTAGAAATGGGCACAACGTGCCCGAAAGATACCAATCGATGGGCTCATCTTGAACGAATCCTATTTTAGATGCTCCAGCATCGTCGCCGTTGTCTGATGAATTGGATTGCTGAGAAGAGTCCTGCTTCTGCGCCGGACGAACGTTGGTGGTCGATGGCGGCCGCCCGATGTTCGACCAACTCGAGCTGGTCAATGTCACGTTGGTGATTCTGCAATCTCCAAACATGATTCTTTCCCAACAAACCACTGAGATCGAAAATTTTTCCGTACGCCTTATGCAATCAATGAATATTGAACTGGCGTATTCTAACAATGAGTTCGAGAACATGCAGCCTGACGAATACGTCATCTCGGATCGTTGGTGGGTTAAAATCGTAGAAGGCGGAGCGCCACCTCCAAAACCAGGGCTCCTGGACTCGAGATCTGTTGCAAGATCTAGATGGTGCTGGCCGAACGTCCATTTTGACAGAGATTGCTCGTTTCGGATTGAAACTAATGCATGGTGTGGCTTGCGTTCAGGCTGAGCGTGACTCCAATAACCAGCCTGCTGCCGATCTCGCTCCCCCAGTGATGCCGCTCGACCTCGTGAAACTGGTACCATGCGATTTCATCGACAGCGTTCTCGAAACCTATCGCGCACATTTGGAAAAATTTTGGCCCGCTGAGGAGATCGATCGTTTCGAACAAGATCAACAAGCACTCTTCAAAGCCTACAAGCACGAACCCCACACTAAAACCATCGGCGACAATCAAGACCGCGCCACATTTTTCAATGTGGGATGGGATGCTTTGGGGGACCGTTTTCTGTCTTTGTGCATGTTCTGTGGTGGCAGGGCAAGCGCCTTTGTCAATAAAACCAGTGTTGAATCCGATTTTAGCCTTCTGCAATGGGAGAAGAACGACTTTCGTCAGCCCAGGATGAATCTGACACTGGAGGGCATCTTCCAAACAAAGCAGCGGGAGTCGTAATGGGAATTCAGGTGCCAGTAGGCTTTGACCACGCTTATGGGAACCAGGCGACCTCACCATAGCTGTAGAAGCCGCCAATAACTTGCTTTGTAACTTCTTTTCCCCAGTTTCAATAAAATCACAGCATTTTGTCAATTTTTATGCGATGCCAATATTAAAGATGTTTCGATGCCGAATTTAAGCTAAAATCGTTAAAATCGGCATCTGCCACATCTTAGAGGGCTTGGCATTGATGCGAGTGAACCAACGCTGATTTGGCCCAGAGGTGAGGTGCTAGCCTTCAATGCCCAAGGGCGTGGGCTCGAGCCCTGCGGCATATGTAACATGCCTGGATTGAGATTAAGTTATCTCTGCTGTGACACTATAAAAATAAATTATGTATATATAACTCTGTGTGTGTCTGTGTGTGTGTGTGTGTGTGTGTGTGTGTGTGTGTGTGTGTGTGAGTGTGTCTGTGTGTGTCTGTGTGTGTGTGTGTGTGTGTGTGTGTGTGTGTGTGTAATTTCTGCCAAGTAAGTACACAAAAGGCATTTTGCACGGACGGTTAGGCTTTCATTACGCTGAGGACGCAATGACGGATCGAACTGAATGTTAGTCCGAACCGGACGGACGCTAACGGATTTGTGTAACATCTTTTGCCTGTGAATGTCGGAGCCAGAGATACAGGCGAGTGCAACTTTATTCAGTTCAGAAGCTATTTGAGTGGGTTCTCTGCGTCGGAACGTATTGGCCGCACGGCTGGTGTAATAGCGATAGCTAATACTGACGGTACCAATGCTAGCCAATGCCAGCGAAGCCGCCTGACGTTATAATGCATTTCAGTTTCAGGCTAGGGTTAGGTTCCCAGCTAATCACAGCGCGACCGGCCTGTTATCATGGGACCGGCTCTAAGTTATAACCAAGGCTAACCAATAAAAGGTGCAGCCGTTTCTGCGATGTCCGTCGCGGCATGCATGTATCCGGGTCATTGCCCGCCAAATACAGTTTTTGATTACGTGCTGCCTGCCGGCCGCGTGTTTGCTATTTATCAAGACTTCATGCTTAACAGCTTACATGCACTGGCTCTATTGCGCTTACAGCATACTCGCATTATACCGGCCCTATTGCCTCCAGCGAGGCATTTATCGCCCCAGCGGCTGGAGCGCGACGGCAGATGACGTTCGCTGTTTTGGCGCGGGGAAGGGGTGGGGCGAGCGTCTCCAGTTGCCGGACGGTACGAACGCTGTGTTAAGAGAGAGGGAGAGAGAGAGAGATAGCGCGCGAACGCCGAACCTTGGATAGGCCTTCTCTCTCTTCGTCGAAGTCCTCGGCCATCTGAGAAATCTTCTGCTTGAACATCTCCTCCATCATGAGGCTTGATTCGGCGTCTCGCTTCATCTACAAAAAAGGCGGGCCAATTTTAATCGGGCGGGCTTCTCATTCTGGGCCGCGATTGGCCAGGAGGTAAGGTGCTCACTCTTCGCAACCAAGCTTGTGAGTTCGAATCCTGCAGCTGGGCGATCCTTTATTATTCCTTGCTCAATATTAGCTGATTTAAGAGCCTCGTTTTTTATAGCAGCAGAGGAGCCTTAGCGGCTATCACCGACGCTTGCAGTTGGCAATAAAGGATCGCGAACTGCAGGGCTCACCCACGACCTCGGTCATGAAGAGCGAGCACTCTATCCCCTGGGCTATCACGGCCCTCGATGTCTGCTCGACGCTGATTAAGACAATCGGGCCTCCGATGCCTCCGCCGCCGCATTCGCTATCGATGCGGAAGCGGCGGCGGCGGATGCCGCTTCGTGCGCTCATCTCGCCAAATCCATCATTTCCATCCAATCACCCATCTTCGCCAATCCATCATCGCCAAAGCCATCATCCAAATCCATCATCGCCAAATCCATCAATCGCCTCGCCATCGCTTCGGCCAAAAACAGTCGACGGCGAGGACTAGAAAAGACGCTCTCATCATCATCAACCGAATCTTCGAGCATCGGCATCCAGTGGCTTTATAGCCACGGCGGCGCGGAGAGATGCCTGGTCCTTGACCTTGCCCGGGGTACCTGCTCGCACCTGCTAGCAGATCAAGTAGCCTCTAAAGGTTTCATTCCGCTGGCCACTTTTGGGCACTATATTCTCCAGAAGCTTTCGAGGTCTACATGCCTAACAAGCTCCTCGCCGCGTCAGTTTTTCTTGGCGTCAGACGCCGTTCTGTTAAAGTCGTAAGACTTTCTGAAGCCAAAATCCCACGTAGGGTTCCGAGTGGCTACCAAGCCGAAGCTCTCAGCGGATGAACGTCACTCGGCGTGCGCCTGCGTGCATTTTTGCCTTTTTGTCAGGCATGGAATTCTCTCACCCTCCACCAACCTCCCGCTCCCCTTACGCCACCCCATTATATCTGCGACGGATTGTTTCGCGCCGAAGGCAAAGGACTCGACGAACCATCGAAAAGCCTGCGCGCGACATACATATGCGAGGATTCGGAGTCACGTGGCTCGGAGGCGGAGTCACGAGGCTCGACTGGAGGTCCGACTGACCGGGAGGGAGATACGGCCTGCAAGAAGAGAGAGGGAGAGGGGGAGAGGGGGAGAGAGAGAGGAAGAGAGAGAGGAAGAGAGAGAGAGAGAGAGAGAGAGAGCGAGAGAGAGAGAGAGAGAGAGAGAGAGAGAGAGAGAGAGAACTGGGATGCGAAGCACGGCGGTACTTTGGGGTGCGGTCGCCACGCGTCAGGCGAAGTACGCCGGTGGAGTAGAGCTCTGGTCTTGTTTCAGCGCTTTGATCTCCTTGCTATAATTAGCGCTTTTTTACTAGGACGCGCCAAAAACAGATAGAAGCTACGTTACAGCTGCCTCTTACACGCTAACCGCTTTCAGCACATTTTCACCAACCTACGAAGAGATTCCGCGAAAGATTCCTTTCGGCTACATGGCAAGCACATCAAACTGCCGGATTGATGGGACCGGTCCTTAGAAAAGTAGCCAAGAGTACCGCTAGTCTATAGAGGGCAAAGCAGGATGAAAGAATGCAAGGTTAATCCGAAAGTAATACCCACATGTCGCCTTATCTTCTATATTCTAAGCAGCAGGAGTGGCATTAAAAGAGTGCTTTCCGAACGCATTATTCCGGAGATAAACTCGCGAATAAATGCTACATCACTACATGATACATCACTACATCACATCATGCTACATCTTGCTACTTTAGAACTAGGAGAAGTTATAACGGCGATCCCGTCTACCGGGACGGAGCGAGTGGATGCCGAGAGACGACTTGCCTCATTATCTCATCTAGAGGCGAAATACAATAGCAAGGTACGAAAAGAGAAGGGGATACATTTATTTCTACGACACCACGTTAAAAATGATGTTTAAGGTCGCTACTATCTTGTGTGGTGTTTAGAATGAGAAGGCCTTCGGAAGGCAAGTGCGAGACTCATCTGCGAGGAGGTGGAGTCACGAGGCTCGGCTGGATGTCGGACTGACCGGGAGATATGGCCTGCAAGAAGAGAGAGGGAGAGGGGGAGAGAAGGAGAGAGAGGGGGAGAGAGGGAGAGAGAGAGAGAGAGAGAGAGAGAGAGAGAGAGAGAGAGAGAGGGATGGAGAGATAGGGAGGTACGAACAGAGAAGAAGGTAATAAATTTATTTCTACGACCACGTTAAAAACACTGTTTAATGTCGCTACCATCTTGTGTGGAATTTAGAATGGGCATTTCGGCAGCCACGTATTTTTCTTGAATTGAGTGAGTTGAAATGGCTTGTGCCTCTATTTTCAAAGGTCTTCGGTTGACCCTTCGGTTGAGGAAAGGAATTTCTCTAATGCGGCGTGCTACATTGTCTCTTCGCGCTTTAGGAGAGCGTCATAAATCCGGCTGGCGGCTCAGCTTCGCGTCGCTTCTTTCAACGGCCACTTCTGCCCGACCAGACCGGAAGCCGGAGGAAGCTCGGACCGACCCGAAAAGAGAAGAATGGGCCGCGGCGCGCCTCGCTGCGCGTTCTTTTTTCCTCGACTGGCCCCGCCCACCCGCCGGACGATCGTCCGCCGTCCACGCGGACCGGTCCGGGCGCGCGCGGCCCTGTCGGCAGTCCAGCGCTAGCGACCGACGGCGACAGACTCGTCCGTCCGTCCGTCCGTCCGCCCGTGTCCGCCTGCGACTGACGGCGGCAGCAGCGGCGGCCGCGGCGCCTACCTTTTCGTCCGCCGTCGACGTCATCAGGCGGGCGCGGTCGAGCAGCAGATAGACGACGAGCTCAGCCAGCGTCATCGCCGCCGCCGAGCTGTCGAAGCCCTGCTGCTCGAGCAATGTGGCCACGTCTGCGACGTAGAGGCACAGCGAGCGCTGCGGTGAATGATTGGAGGAGAGCCGCCGCCGCAGGGGAGGGCGGCGGCGGCGGTGAGCGCACGGCCGCCGCTCAAATTGCCGCTGCCCGGCGCCAAGCGGCAGAGCTGCCCGGCAGCTGGCCGCCTGGTGCGTCCGCACGCTGGAGGGGATAAGGCGGACGCGACAGTTGCGGCCGTATTAGATACGCCAGTCGGAGCCACCGAGCGGCGAGCCAGCCGCAGAGCGGCAGCCCTCGTTTGGCAAGAACCTTTCGACGCGAATCTTTGGGCTGAGTAAGAAATGGTCGTTCGCGCGTGCGAAAAACTCATGGACTCTCAAGAGAAACAAAGCAGTGCACTAGGAGAGTCTCGGCTTTGGTTAGTTGCATTTTATAAAGCTATGACCAATTCAACGAATTGTTTACGTTGTAATTGTGTATTAGTATTAGTTGTAATAGTTGTAATTGTAATTGTAATTGTAATTGTAATACGATTCTTGGAGCGAGAGCGGCCGCTACAGGCAGATCATACTCGTTTCTCACGTAGTATTCACGGACAGTCCAGATGACATGAAGTGCTTACGTGTATGTGTGATTTCAAGTGCAGCGGTATTTGGAGTGTCGGCGGAAAATGAGGCATCCAAAAGTTGCATTACCATTACGTAGGAGGATGCTTTACCTTGTCACTACAGAGGACGAGGCCCCCAACCAGTCAGCTGAGGAAGTCAAAAGGTGTAGAGTCAGCCTGGTCTAGTTATAAAAGGGTGTCGCTACGACGAAGCCGGGGTGAAATCGGGACCTTGACTTTACCAGAGACAGACAAGCACTCGGGAAGCCTGAAGGTGCTGTGTAATAAAATAAATAAAATAGTAGCTGATTTAACAGTTTCATTTGTTTAGCGGTAGAGGAGCCTTAACGGCTTTCACCACAGTTTACAGTTGGCAATAAAGGATCGCGAATTGTGATAATTATAATAATAGGAATAATACATCTTATATAGCGCCCTACGAGAACTCGATCTCTTTCTAGGCACTTTTTATTTGCTGCAAAGGAAGCACGATCGAATGGTTCGTAGTAGCATGCTCAATAAATAACAAGATGGTATGGTTAGGGATGACATGCACAGGTTTGGTTTCGAATCCTGCCGAAAGATCGAGCAGAACAAGCTGAGAGACTTCCCCAAGTCTGCATTCCTGAGAAAGTCGTCATGCACATTGAGCAATGCTGATTCTGTAGAGTTATTAACTCTAAATCCAGACTGGAACTTACTTGCTAGGTTGAGGTCTCAATATAAGAGTTCAGTTGGTCTGCCACAGTTTGTTCCTGCGTCTTTGACAGAAATGGGAGAAGGGAAACTGGGCGGAAGCTGCTCAAGTCATTTAGGTCTAGCATTGCTTTCTTAATTCGTGGCCTAACAGCGGCCTTTTGAAAATTGCAGGGACAAGATCCGAGTGATGAAGGACCTATTTGTTATGTTAGTCATGAATGGAAGCAGCAGATCTAAGCATCATAGAAGTAGGACATTGGTAATAGGGTATAGAGGACTAGTAGTCTTCTTTGACTGTGAGATGAATTTCAGGATAAGGTCACTTGTGGCCTCTTTGAATGTAGACATCAAAGTAGTACACGGATTGAGGGACTGGAATCCATTATTTTTTTTTAATTGAGGGACATGAGTCCAGAGGGGACGCTGCAACCCTATATATATATATATATATATATATATATGTGTGTGTGTGTGTGTGTGTGTGTGTGTGTGTGTGTGTGTGTGTGTGTGTGTGTGTGTGTGTGTGTGTGTGTGTGTGTGTGTGTGTGTGTGTGTGTGTGTGTGTGTGTGTGTGTGTGTGTGTGTGTGTGTGTGTGTGTGTGTGTGTGTGTGTGTGACCTGGTCATCGACAACGGCACTGATTTGGCAATTGTGGATGTGACGATGCCTTTCGACGACAGCGAGGAAGCTCTGATTGTGGCGGTCCGGAACAAGACCGATAAATATGCAGCCATTGTCTGGTCTTTCCTGGGCAATGGTGAGGTCCTTCGTGGTCGGGGCTCTCGGCAGCTGGTGGAGAAACAATGAAGCTTGCCTGGCCGAACTCGGCATCCCACGCGAGGAGAGAATGGTATTGAGCCGGCTCTGAGTCTCCGACGCCATTACCGGCTCGGAAGCCGTGTGGTCCCTGTTCCTGAGCCGTGGGCCCGGGTAGCACCCGCGACCCCGGCAGGGCTGGGCACGGCTGGCTAACGTATGTATACTAGTTAAAAAATTCAATAAATCGTATATATATGTACAATCTTGCGATATACAAACAGGTATATCCCTCCCGTTGTTTTGCGTTTTTCTCTCTGCCTCTCCCTGTCTCTTTCTGTCTCTCTGTGTCTCGGTCTCTGTCTCTCCCCCTCTCTCTCTCTCTCTCTCTCTCTCTCTCTCTCTCTCTCTCTCTCTCTCTCTCTCTCTCTCTCTCTCTCTCTCTCTCTGCCGTCTCTCTGTCTAAGCGCGTCCCTGGATCGGTCGCTCCACTTCGCGTCACCTACCGGGAGGCGGTTCTGCCAGCTTTCGCAGCCGCTCATTCTCCGCCTCCAGCTCGAGCGTGAGAGCCTCTCGCTCGTCCGACAGCGCTCGAATGTGCTCGACGTACGCCTCCACTTCTTTCTTTTCTTCGGCGTGCTGCTGGCGCTGCAGTTCGGCATTCTTTAGGGCGGCGTTCAGGTCGGTCTGCGCACGCACACAAAAGCGGACGTCGCTCAATGGCGCGCAGCCCTGCGGTGGCGGCGGCTGCTGCTGCTGCTGCTGCTGGGCATCGCACTCGACTAGCTCACTTCTGTCTGCAGATAGAGCTGCCATAGATATGCGATTTTCTCGTCTTTTGAGCACTCGCCCGGATCGAACCCGTCCTCCTCGCCGACTCCGGAGGGCGTCGCGGGGCCGCTTCCGCTCGGGCGCCGGTCGCCACCGTTAGACTCACGCTGTAAGCACCGCGGCGAGGTGCGCGCGCGCGCGCGTTTCCGGGTTAGTCGCGGCGGCGAGCGCCGGTGCACGTCGCTCGGCCGATCCGAAGCGCCTCGCTCCCATCCGCCGGCACAGCGAAAGCAAGGCGGCGGTGGCGTCGGAGTAGTGGGTCCGCCTGCCACGCCTCCGCAGTCGGCTCGCTGTGACGGGCAGCGCTCCGCCTTGCGTCAGGCGCCCGCGGATTTCGTCGAAAAATGAGCGCGGCGTTCGCGAGTCGCGAGATGACTTTGCGGTCGCGAGCGCGCGCTGCTCGCAGCGCGCGCTCTGTCGCCGCTCGAGCGCGCCAGCGCGTCAGGATCTTCGACTCACCCGACTCGCGTCCATGGACATCGGCTGGCTCCCGGCGCCGGTGCGGTGCGAGATCCGGCCCCGGCTATGCCCGAGCGGCGGACCGAAGCGATCCCACAGCCGCCATTGGCCATTAACACTATTATTGTCGCAATTAAGCGGCTGCAGGACTATGAGCAAACATTCGCATGACAACATAAACACGCGCCCTCCGGTCCCCCCATGAAAATGCGTGCAGTCGACCGTTCCGCGATCGCTGAATAGGCTCCGGCGAAGAGCGGCGGCGGCGGCGGCGCGACGCGATCCCCTCTCACCCCCACGCGGCGCGCCGCCCGGCGGCGCGCGCGCTCACTGCCAGCAAATGCAAAGTACCCGTAAAGAGATTCAGTTCTCTGAGGGCGCTGTGCAAATGCATTATTGTTGTTATTCTTATTATTATTATTATTTTACCCGTGCTCGCTTCTATCGAGTGCCGCGCGGGTGAAAATGACGAAGAAAAGACAAAACGCGCGGCGCTGTCACAGCGCTGCGACCGCTCGTCGCCGGCGCTCAGCCGTCATCGCCTCAGCCCGCCCTCGAGCTCAACGCAGCGGCTAGGGGGCGCGCGCGTGCCACGGCACGTGACCCTCTCTCTTGGCCCTCGAGCGTCTGCGCTCCTTGGCGGCGGCCGCATCGCGTCCAGCTTTTTCGGCGGTCGCGGCTGACCCTGACGGACGCGACAGCGGCGCCTGCACGCTCGCTCGCTCGCTAGCGCACGAGAACTCGCGCCACCAGGGTCTGGTGGAAAGAGCGCGTACTCCAGCGCCCCCAAGCGGAGCTGCGCTCACCAGACAGCGGCGAGAGTGGCACGAGCGAGCGCACTATTCTCTCGGTAGCACTGTGCGAGCATTCTTTCGGTGCAGCTCGTATTTATACAGGCGGCGCACACCGCCGTCGAGCAGGGCGGGGCGGGGAAGGGCGGGTATAGGGCTCGATGCGAAACGGCAGGAATTGGATGGAAGGGGCGGAAAGGAGGCGTCGCTCTTTCTCGGTCGCACGGGCAGTGCGCGAACCTTGCTGGGGCTCCCGACGACGACGACGACTCTCGCGGAGCGACGGCGACGCGAAGTTCGCGGCAGTCCGCGCACGCGCCCACTGGCCGACGGCTGCCGCAGACAGCCCACATCGCGTCGCGCGCTGTCGGCGGGCGCCTTCGTCTCGGCCCTCGCCGTGTCCACTTTCTTCGCGCCGTGAGAGCTCTCGCCGGTCGCCGACGCTGCGCCGGCGTCCCGACGAGCTCCCGCCGGCGGCCTACTTGCACGGTTTCATGACTAAGTAGCAGCGCCAACACAGAGACGACGACTGCCGAGTTACGTCCGTCCCATCCACTTACGGCGCCACGGAGGATTTCGCAGTCTAAACGCGAGCTCACGCGAGAGAAACGCCGCGAAATTTCGTTGATTCATTTTAAGCTCAGCGCCGTGTAAGACACGACGTAAAAGCTTCACGCTGTCGATATTTAGATCAGTGAGTGGCTGGCGGCACGGTTAGTATCTAGACTGCGATCGGGCGGAACTTAGCAGTGCACTTACTTGAGTCGAGAACGAGAGAGCGGAAGGCCGTGAGATTTCCATATATATATATATATATATATATATGTGTGTGTGTGTGTGTGTGTGTGTGTGTGTGTAAATATATACATTGTATAAATATGTACACACACATATATATACATATATATATGTATATATATATATATATACATATATATGTGTGTGTGTGTGTGTGTGTGTGTGTGTGTATGTGTGTGTGTAGCACATTTTACCCTGTATAAGCCCACTTTTTCAAAAATTTTGGTCAGGCAATGAGAGGGAGCTCATACATAAGAGGTTATTTTTGTTTGCTGTAATACTTTGCAAAACAATGAAACTGCTTTGAATGCTACCAAACAAAGATTAACTGGTCGCCAAAATGTGTTTGATAGATGAATTTGTGTTTATCAACAGCTCTGTCCTCTGCGTGCCTTTTTTGGCCCTGGGAATTTTTTGCGAGGTTTTTTGTCGAATTTGTGTTTATCAACACAAATTCGACATTTCAAGGACTCGGTAAGCCCTCACAATCGAGGACGAAGATGCCGGTGTCACTGAGATCGATGACGGCACAGATAAGGACCTGGATGACGGAGGCAACGGGTCCGGCCATAACAATGACGCACTCGGCCAAAACGACGACTGCGGCGGCCACGACGACGGAGGGCGTCATTGCGAGAGCCGCCACGACATTGGCAGAGGCCGTCACGACGGTGGAGGTGGCGACGACGTCGGCAGCAACAACGGCTGCCACGACGACCAAGTTGGAATTTGCAAAACTGTAAATCAGAGAAGACAAGCCCATTCTACTGGCTTCGAGTTAAAAGTAATTCAGTGTGCAAAGGAGGCGAGTGGCAATTATGCAGCTGAGAGAATGCTGAGAGGACCTGTGCCAGATCGCAGAACAATCGGGAGATGTAGGACGGAAGAAGAGGCTCTGAAAAAATTCCCAGGGCCAAAAAAGGCACGCAGAGGAAAATCTGCAATGTGGCAAGAGGTGGAGAATGGTATTAAAACTTGAGTAGTTGAACAAATAGAACATCGAATAGCCAAGTCAACCAAGAGAATCCAGTAGGAAGCCATAGAATATTGCTTTGGACAGAGGAGCTGTAAATGTCAAGGCCCGGCCATGTGAACGCAGACTATATTGATACAAAAAATGCTACAACAATATGAAGAAAAGCTCTCAAATTTCCAGACATTTTTCAAAAGTTCACAGCAAGCCTGCGATATGAACGAAGCAGATGGAGAGGGTATCCTCACCATTCCTGAGGCGGAGGATATTGATAATGACGCGTTTGTTTATTGTGAGTCTTGATAGTGAGCGTTCAGTTCATTGAGTCATTAAGTAAAAATTGTATTTCCAAAACAATCGTTCAAAAACTGTGGATGACTTAGATATTGAGGGGCTTATACACAATAATATATACATATAATATATACATACATAATACACAATAATATATACATACAGATATATGAATACAATGCCTTACCTAGTAAGCCGTCACGGCTCACCAAAACATTTCCCTAGCCGGGAATCGAACCCGGGCCACGGCGGTGAAAGCGCCGGATCCTAGCCACTAGACCACTAGGGAGAACTATAGCAAATGCCTAGCTGCAGAGTTTTGGACCAACTGTAAGCTCCTTATTTGCACAGGTAGGTAGACGAGCAAGCTTTGCTGCTGCTTTCATAAACAGCCTTTGAGCTAAGGAATGATTGGGACAGCCAGTTGGCTTCCCACGGGGGCCTGAGGGGACGACAAGGCTGGAACTGGTGCAGCAGTTCCGCTAGGTATGAAGGAGCCAAGCCACGGTAAACCTTGACGGTAAGAGTTAAAATGTTTCTGTATATCGATCTAGCTCCCGATCTATATCGATTGGGAGCTATTGCAGCTCCTTAAGCAAAGGAGATACAGTCGACTCCGTGCATAAGAATGTCGGATATAGGAATACTCCGCATACAAGAACAGCGTTTCCGCATCCCAGCTTTTCTCTAGCGATAGTCTCAATCCGCATACGAGAATGCTCCGCCTATAAGAATGGCCATTTGCCGACGCCGCGCCTATTCTTACAGCTGGAGTTGACGGTACATGGCTGACGTCTGGTACTTGTTGACTAACCCTGCAGCAACCAGTTTCGCAGGCTTGGTTGTTTGTTTTTAGTCATCCCTGCCAAAATTGAATTGCAATAGCCCAGGCTAGATGGATTCAAGGAGCTTGTAAGATTTTTGGCCAGCCACGGCGGTGTGCAGTCCCTAATACTAAACAGGGGTCGAACGCGATGGCTAGCTTTGCATGCGATCTCCTTTATGAAACTTTTAACCTTAAAGCAGTTATCGAATACTACACTCTATATCCGAGCACGTGATAATAGTCCCACTTTATCATCCCCAATTAGAAGAGCAAAGTTTCTTAGTCTAGAAGCACGCTTTGGTGTCTTCTCAGTAGACATTCAATTTTTATCATCATGTAGTTTTAGAAAATTGACTGGCATCCAGGATCGAATCTCGGCAACACTAGCACTGAATGTGAGGATAAAATCAACTTACTAGTTATGGGCAAATTAAGGGTGATCCAGAAATTGGAAAGCTTAACGCTCAAAATCGGCTCCGGCAGCATATCTCTTTTTGATATGCATGAAATCTAGGTGTCCTGTTCCAAAGTGACCTTTCTCTAGATGACCACATGAGCTCCACTGTAAAGTCTGTCTACTTTCAGCTACGTGACATTGCTAAAATTTGGGCTTCCTTAGACAATACATTACATCTCAATTTTTCAATGCATTTGTGACATCCTGGCTCGACTTCAGTAACTCACTGCTTGCTGCTCTGTACCTACCTGTACAATCAGGTGCTTACAGCTGGTCCAAAGCTTGGCAGCTAGCTTAATGTAGAAGTTCTCCCTAGTGGTCTAGTGGCTAGGATCCGGCGCTTTCACCGCCGTGGCCCGGGTTCGATTCCCGGCTAGGGAAATGTTTTGTAAGCCGTGGTGACTCACGAGGTTAGGCGACTTTGCTATACGAAAAGTGGCTAGTAATTTCTGAGCGAGCCAGGACGGCAGACTAGGTTATACTGTGTTTGCTTTTCACGACCTCAGTCGCAGGTTAGAATCCTGCGGTCAATCCAAGCGGTGGCGATTGCCGTAAAGGCTCCTCTGTCGCTACACAAATGAGGCTGCTAAATCAGCTAGCATTTGTTTGTCTGTCGCGAGCGTCGCAGTTGCCACATCGCACCACTTCTCGCCGCCCTGCACTGGCTCTTAGTCAAGCAGTGCATCAACTTCAAGATTATGTCACCCACTTTTAGGTTCCCTTGATTTTTGGCTCCTGCAGCCTAGCTATCAGATCTTTTCCCCCCACCAAGCATTGTACCACCCTAATCGTTTACCAAAACGTCGAACGAACCTCAAATCCTTCAGAGACCGAGCTGTGTTGGTTCGTAAGTTCCTAAAGCCTGGAGCTCACTTCCGACTGGCGTCGAGATATCCCCTGACTTGACGTCCTTAAAAAAGAAGTTACAACGCATCTATTTATCACTGCATTTAGTGCGTCCATGTGATTCTTCCTTCGTGGTTTATGCGTGCTGACACTGTGCATGTTGCCACTAAGCATATTTTTGTGCTGACCCTGTGCATATAAACTCCAACCACGTCATGCTTGTTGTCATCGAGCATGCTACAGCAAACCATTCGACCTTGCTACCTTTTCAGCAAATTTAAAGTGCCTAGAAAGAGGTTATGTTCTCCGATGATGCTATACAAACGTACTAGTGTTTTCGTTATTCAATTTATCAGTTGTTGCAGTTTATTCCGATGGACTAAATAAGGAGTGCGACTGGGTACCGCCAGCATAGAAGTTGTAGCGGATTTCGGGGTTCTTCGGCGAGAAATCGTGTGCTACTCTGAAAAGGCACTCATCACTTGTCCTAGCATTTAGATCCCTGAGAACTGAATGGCGGATCATTGCAAATCAACTTGGTTAGCGTCGCCCGAGAAGAGAGCCTCTCTCTCTCTCTCTCTCTCTCTCTCTCTCTCTCTCTCTCTCTCTCTCTCTCTCTCTCTCTCTCTCTCTCTCTCTCTCTGTGGCGTAGCCGCGCATCGCTTCGCCTAGTTCGATGGGCATTGAACAATAAATATACAACATAACAGGTAGAAATTGGAGCCCACTAGTTATCTCGCACGATCGTGATTCTGTCGCCTGCAGATGCACTACTCGCAGTCCTGCACTCACTTTTAGGTCCGTTTATTCTTTGGCTCCAGCCTAGCAATCACATCCACTCAGGGCCGGCGCTTCCACTAGGCGAGCTAGGCAATCGCCTGGACCGCTGGGCTAAGGGGCGAGCTGGTGCGAACTCTTTCCAGCGAAGGTGGGTGCTAGGGGTTTTGTGGGCAGATCGACAACCTCATTCCTTGAGCGAATTGGTCTTGGGGGAAATGGCCGCAACAGGCAGTGAAAGAACTGGGCACTGGTGCAGCTTAAGTCGGCAGCGCCCGTATTTGGTCACAGTACTCGAACCTCTGGTACGGGATACCTAGCAACCAAGGAGTGGCTGGAGGGATGTGTAGTTGTCTTTCAGAGCCCTATGCAGTCATGTATCTAGGGTGCTCAAGCCAACCCTCTGTAGATTTTCTATCACTAACGGCTGCTAGAGAATCCAACCCGGTGCTAGATAGTATATTCATAGCTTCAAAGGCGAGTCAAGTATCATAGGTTTCTGGGTACTTTCGTCCTCAAAGGCGAAAGGGAAACCTAGACTCAAAGGCCTCAAGTTGACGGGGTCCTCAAACCTATTAGCCTGCCAGGCTCAAGTCAGGCTAGCTTCGAAGGTGAAATGAGAGTCAAAGGTCTATAACTGAAGATTATGAAACTCAGGCAACGTGCCCTAAGTAGGGTCCCTCTCAGTCCACGGTCGGTGCACGAACCATGAGTCTCGGCCGCTTGCTTTTGCTGATGGCGGCTGCTCGTTCTCGTTCTGCATCCGCACAGTCTAATTATCTCCGCAACAGACCGGCAGGCAGTGGTCGTCCAGCGTAGCCGGTTCGATCAGGCTGCTGGCCCGGCCGAGGTGAGGAGTGCTGCAGCTAATCGGGCCTGAACTCGGTCTGCGTCTCGTGCTCGGTCTGCAGCTGATGACTGGACAAAACCAGCAGAGTAGCCTCTCGCTTCTGGCGGGAGGTCGCCAATAATAATAATAATAATAATTGTTGGGAGGCAGTCACTATACACCCAATGCTACAGTACAGGAGCCTTATAAAAACTACAAATGTTATTACTTTTTACGGAGCTACGGATAATAAGAAACCGGCAGGGGCTCAAAACCGCATGAGAGGCCTGAAAAGGACCAAGAGCAGCAAAAGAACAGGGCTCAAATTACCCAAGATACCTAAAGATGCAAAAACCATCTACTAATGTGCCAGACGAGTCACAGACGAAAAATATTGAAGTTGAAAAACTTCTGAATGAGCAGGACAAAGTAACGACAGTCCCACTTCCAAGTAAAGACAAAAAACCAGACAGAGATTAGTGATAATCAAGACTATGCAGTTTAAGTCTTGCCACTCATGCAAGTTGAACTCGAGTTGGATTACTGTGACCCTGACGCATGGCCCTCTGATAACATTGGAAACACTACTGCACTTCTAATGCAAAAGGGATCGCAGCAGGTTAATCCCCGTGATTTTGAACTTTTTGAATTTTGACTTTGAAGGAGTCTCTTACTCATGGAGACAGCAAAGATTTAGATGGAGAGGAAGCTGTAAGCAATTGTCAGAAGGCGATGCCCCGGACTATGAATCTCCATGAAGTCTTGCAGTTTCTCTCGCAGCATAAATTGATAGAAAGTGTTCCCTAATCTTTCAGTGGCGCACAGAATTCTATTGAACGTTGCCCGTTTCAGTGGCCAGTGGAGAAAGAATTTTCTTTCGAAATTAAAACCAACAAAAAGTCATCTCAGTTCAACAATGTGCCAAGAAAGAGTGGTTGGCTTGGCAAAAATCTCGATCGAATCAGCTTTAGCTTCTTCTCGATACGATATTAAACTAATGACCCGCGAGTTTGCCAAGAAAAAGCAAGGAAAGGAAAGCTTAATTGCCTCAATTGTTTAACATTTTATTTATTACTGCATCCGCACGTGTTGTTTATTAATGTTTGTGAGTCTTTGTGATAATAAGTTGTTTTACACCTTGCAAATTGGGTTTTATTTCATGACGGTCGACTGGGAACGGACGGCATGAGTGGTAGGAGAAAGATATCCGATATCATATCATAGATATCCTAGCCATAGATATCATACCCAAATGAGCCATATATAAGCAAGAAATCATATCCAAAGGCGAATAATAACCCTCTGATGTAAATTAAGAATAACAGATAACCTTATCACTGGAGATGCAATGAGGGTTAGAACCAGGAACCGTGATGACATACCAGGTAAGGCGGTTGCTTATCACGACCTCGGTCCCGAGGTCGTGGGTTCGAATCCTGAGGTGAGCGATTCTTTATCGCCGCTGCAAGCCGCGGTGGTGATAGCCGTAAAGGCTCTTCTGTCGCCATGCAAAAGGTTAAGTCAGCTAGTATTTATTTTTATTTTTATTATAGGAGGAACATGAGTGCCATGTATCGAGAGATAGCTTGCTTATAATACTAACTTTAGGGGTTAGTATTTAGAGAGTCCCTCTATCTTTCGAGTAGTGTATCACAATTTACTTGTGTAAAGTGGATTCTATGTCCACCTGAACATACTCTTAGCTCTTACAAGGCATTCATAATTTATTCTAAGGGAAGGAGAATCGATAAGTAGGAGAGGACTGTCAGGAGGAATTCTTTTCAAGTGAGATTCGTAAGTTGGTCATATCGGAGGCGAGGAAATGACCCTCGTAATCATAAAAAAGTTAGTGCAACAAGCTCTACTTTCACAGTACATATGAAAGGGGACTTTTATACCCAAAATCTAGCCAGCCCCCCCCCCCCCAGAAAGAGGGCTCCAGTAAGCATTCTTATGAAGATAATATTAGCATACTCTACTATAAACAAAAAGGCAAAGCCTTACCGCCCCATGAGCTCAACGTTGAACCCAGAGACAAGCTCTGACTCTCCCTCAGCAAAGTTAAAGGGAGCTCGGTCAGTTTCTGCAAAGGAAAAAGGAAATCACATTACAGCTAAAGGTATTACTTTCCTTGTTCCTATTACCTTTAGCTATAATGTGAGCAAGAGCAAGGTCTCTCTTAAGGAACAAGGAAAAGTCAAGAGAGACATTGCCTCGTGCACCAAAGTGACTTGCACCGGCCCTGCCAGAGATCGCCGCGCTCTCATTCAAATCAAACCCGGTAAAGGGTAAAGGTAGCTCATCTTCTGTCCTGCCGCGTCGCGTAGAGTCGCCACTGCCTTTTGCTGGTAACTGTGGACAGTTTGTTTGATAGGCATTGCTTTTGCATAAGGCTTTTTGCACCGTCATCGTCTTTTGTGTTTGTCTCGCCTCGTTTTTGTCACCTTCAGCATTCTGTTGCTGGATTTAGAGGTAAAAAAAAAAGAATCGTCATTACCATACCGAATAGCAATGTACGCAATGTCGAATAAGTTATTGCCCCGCCGGCATCTCGTGAAGCAGCGAAATTCCGAAAGTAAAATGCAGATGCCCGACGTACACGCGCCGGTTAAGCTAGCACGTACAGGGTCCGCGTAATGAGCCTGCGGCCCATTCCATCTCTAGCATCGATTTACTTTCAGCAGGCACGTGATTAGGAAGCGGCAGTGAGCTTGCAAACGGGCGACGTTAACGGACGAACGGCGGCTGCAGGACTGGCCGCGAGCCGCGGCGACTGCGCCGAGCGACAGAACGGAATCGCTACGATCGGTCGGCCGCAAGCCGCCGCGCTAATCGAAAATTAAGGCCGACATTAGCGCCGACATCGCGAACGGTACGGTAACTATGGCGTGGTTAGGATGGGGACTGCCGGTCGCGCTGAGCTGCCACGTCGGCGCCACGTTTGCTGCTCGGGTAGCACGCCGGCGCATCTCAATCGGCCGACGTGCAACGCAGCTGCTTTCAAGAGCATTTTGATGACGTCCCGCTTTTAGCGAAGCTTAGAAATCCCCGCCGCGACGACTTGGCTTGAAAAAAATGAAAACGCTTAAACGCAAAACGCGCAGCGACAGTGCAAGATGAAGGCAAGATTCCTAGCGCCAATGCCCGGTTTAGCGCTCGTGCACCCGCCGTTTTTCTCTTTTTTTCCGGCCAGCCTTGGCGACATTGACGCCTGATCGAACCGGCAGCAGCCGAGCGACGGACTGCGTCGGTCGTTTGTCGTGCGCCGCCACGCTCTCTTCGCCAGGGCAACCCGGCGGAGGATAAGATCTCTCAGCATAGGCCTTGCGAAGGGGTCTCCTCGATTGCCAATCGTCCTCTCCGACGGTGGGCAGGTTCAGGCTACTCTCGTTGAACCTGCCTCTAGCCTCTTTGTTTGTTTGTTTGTTTGTGAATATCTCCGTCCCTGGCTTAACAACGACTAAGCGGGTGTTATGCAGGAGAGTTTATTAAAGTGTGCTCAAAGCCTGAGCGACTTTCGGTACGTATTCCGTCGCCGACAGACTTCGTCTCACGGGAAAATGAGAAAGTGAGAAGCATAGCTGAGTCAGGAGGACGTCGAGAAAGTGACGTAGCATGAAAGTAGCATCTCACGGCCGCTATAAAAGGCCTGCCAAGGACGGCAACAAGAGAGCAGACTAGGAAGTGTAGAGACAAAGTTTTTGTCTCCATGGGTCTTTATTTTACCCGCAGTTTGCGATTTTGAGGAGCGATCTACAGAATCCTCATTCTTTCTCAAGTTCTTGTTATCAGCATGTTGATATCACTCATTTTTCTCCGACTTTTGTGGGCGCCACGTAAATGCGTAAATCGTCGAGACTATATCATTTACAACATACTCTTATTATATTTATTTATTTACTATATATATTTACTATGTATAGATATTTATATCATTATGTATTTCAAATGTATATCCTTTCCGCCCGCGCTTGCCCGAGGCAGAGTGGGCGTGGCAAGCGCTTTCGGAAATGACCTGCAGCACGTCGCGATCATCTCCAATGTACGTCAACCCAAGACTTGGCTCTATTTCAGATTTTTCTAAATATATCATTTCTATTCAGAAATCGTCTAATCTTAGCTCCAGATGACGTTGACACTCCTTTTTAACAACAAACCTAACATCCTGTGCTCCGACTTTCGTACCTTGGCTTATTCATTCCTTATCTCTCGTGCAGGCACACGTTCATGCACTTATACGCAACAAAAGACAAACCCTCGAATAATATTTCCCCACGACTTTACGCTGTTAACTACCCATTGAAAAAATCTACACGTCAGTCCGCAGGCGTTTCTCATTCCCTTGCCTATAAGTGTCTCCTTCGGTACTAAAACTCACCTGCCTATCGCGAAACTTTAACCCCTTGACATCGACGTTGTTCACAAAACAGGGTAACTTGCTCACTCTTCTGATCTATCTTCCATCCGTCCTTATCAACCGCTAGGGAGATACAACACGACGCTAGCTAGCAATTTTTGTTCAGCATGATTTGCTCCACTCATTTAGCGAAATGTATGCTCTCGTCTACATGCCCTGTGGTTTATTGCTGACATTTAAGCTAGCTAGGACTACTAAATACAATCTTGAAAAAGCGGAATAATACCAGGTCTGACAGTTTATCAACTGGGTACACGAGGAAATACTTATTCATCCTAACTAAGGCCAAGCCTAGTTTCTATAGTAACATGGTGGAATCACGGATCTTCAACAACACCGTAGCTGACACATCGCCTCGTTTCTTTCTGAGAGTCAGTGGCTACCCTATCAAGCATCGAATCCGATTTCGAAATGCTCAGTCTGGCCTACAGTAATAATAAAAATAATACATTTTATATAGCGCCCTCACAGAACTTAATCTCTTTCTAGGCACTTCGCATTTGCTGCAAAAGAAGCATGATTGAATGGTATGTGGTAGCATGCTCAATAACAAGAATAACACGGTTAGGGGTGACATGCACAGAGTCATCGTGCAAGTATGCTTAGTGGCAGCGTGCACAGTGTCAGTACGCATAAGCACATGAAAGACGAATATTAAGTCCTCTGATGGTGCCATACAAATTAGTCAAACATATCACTATATTAATTATCTTCATTTATTCAGGTAGGGCCACGAAACAGTAGCAGGCCTCAAACTACTCGAATAATAGGCCCCAATTGTCTGCGAATCAACATTGAATATAACGGCTTATCTCGGCTTTTTGTGAACAACGAATACCTGAAGATAGAACGTACTGCTTTTTCAACAAGCTGGGGCGCCACGTCACACCTCATGCAAATCTCTGACACGGGTTCAAGCATTGTTTAAGGTGAAATAAACTGTTAGAAATGGGCTTTGGCCACCACCCCCACCCCGACTTTTGGTCGTCCAATAACTCCTCCCCCTACGACGTTTATGTCGCAAGCGATTTTTACCTCAGGGGTAGCCTGATGCCAGAAGTCTCTACCAATAACCGCATACCCGGATGAACTCGACCAAAATATAGCAAATATCCGCGGCATCCTTCACTCTGATCGCAAGCACCAGCCTTGACCTGACCGACCTCGCTCCGCCCCGGAGTTCTCTCGCAGCACTCGCCCCTAAGCACCTTGTCATCTTCCAGTCCCTCTCATTAAATTAAAGGCTCCTCTTGATCGAGCCTTCAGCTCGTATGTTTTGGCTTTGTGTATTCGTTGATGGCTAACACACGGTCAGGTTATGACTTTATTCCGTCAACGTACGAGAGAGAGAGAGAGAGAGAGAGAGAGAGAGAGAGAGAGAGAGAGAGAGAGAGAGAGAGAGAGAGAAAGGAGGTCCGATCAGGCTTAACGGCAGGCCGAGAAGGATGCGTCCGCTTTGCTAAAGCGGCCGGTGGGAAGTGTCCTTTGTCTGCCACAACAAGATGGATGTGGGCTCAGCATCACCAACCTTGAGAGGGATTGGCCTCGCAGCTGGCAAGCGATTGGCTAGCCTGCGGTCGATACCCGTGCACCCAAAGTCTGGAACTCTCCTTGGGTGCGGTCGCTACCTGCAAGGCCTTGCATCTTTAAGTCTTCAAGTCTCTGCTAAAGGTAAATCTGCCCTGGTCAGTTTTCCCCTGCCCAAGTGAGCTTATCTTTTTTTTGCTGTGTGCTTTGTGTGCGTACCTGTGCATGATATTCAGTGCGTATTACTTGTCATAGATCTTTCTAGCTGGTGGCCGTGAGTGTCGTCGTGTTTTATTTATCATGCTGGTGTGAGCACACTACTTGCTGGCTTTTGCCTGATGCTTTCTGGCTTGGCCTGATACCGATCACCTCACTAGCCTACTGTGCACTTCATCTTTATTATTCAGCTCTACCTTAATGCCCACTTTCAAGATTGCGACTGTTTACCGATTTACAATTTTCTTTTCGCAGCCTAAGTGAACTACATACTAGCTCTCAAGACCCACTGGCTGTTGTCCTTATTCTGAAAGCAACCGCGAGACGACTTGGGTAGACTTCTCGAAGTCTTCTCCGCCATCACGAAGCGCTGGTATACGACCTGTAGCCATATAGTGAATCGCACATCGGTGCGAACATGGATCTGAGTTAGTCATCTGACAACAATTGCAATCCACAATTCGTAGCACCGCCACCGACGCCATCGCTAGCACGATGGTGGATTATTAAAGCGGCCTGACGAGGATCAGTCGAGCAGCAGTCAAACAGAGTGTAACGATTAATCTACCAGTTTTCTCGTCATTGCAGCAAGTTTCAGTCACAGACTCATAGCGGCATTAGCCGGCACGGTAAGAACGAGCACTTAGTTGATCACACCTTTAGTCGAGGCAAAGGCACCAGACATCTGCACATTATCTGCAGCCATTTCTATGCTTTCGTGTAAAAATCATCAACTCCGGCTTCCCAAGCCGTATTTCCGGTTTCTCGTTTTCCCAATACGAATCTTAACGACGGCCGGTACGTGTGCTACAGATGATCACCTTTTCGCCCTTGTCGAATCTCCTTGATTGAGCCCAGATTGAGGTCGTGTAACAGGTGCTAGTCCTTGTAGATGCTCGACAGATACTCGCGAAGCAAAAGGCTTCGAAGCTCAGCCAACGAGTCGCAGACATTACACCGATACACGCAGCCATAAGGACGGTAGCAAGGCACGGCAGAAATCAAGAGCCACGTACACGTAGCGTAATAAAGGGAAGCTACTTTCCTGAGTGTCCTGAATGCAGAGCGGTACATTACAAAGCCGCAGAAGGAGGACTATATGTGCACAGCACAAGCACCGCAGCTGATTAACCGTCACTTTGAATCGCTTCGTACTTGGTCAAAACATTAGCATACGACACATCCGACTCCTAATAACTGTAATCCAGGAACCGCTAATAATCTCTAGCGTTGTCCTAATCCGATCTATCTAGCATGCCGCCGTGTCAATAGCTACCATAATAATGTCAATATATGTACCCTTGGCTACATGAGTTGGCCCTGTACCATTTAAAGAGGCTGGCTTCTCTGATTACTTGGTGGTAAGATGTCAACGACGTCTGTCACAACATCCCCTGACTTGACCACATTTAAAAAGAAATTAAAAACGCACCTATTTAGGACAGCATTTAGTGGGTCCCTGTGACTCGTCCTTTATGTGCTTATGAGTGCTGAAACTGTGCATGCTGCCACTAACCAAACTTGCATGCTGACCCTGTGTAGCACGTCACCCCTAACCGTGTTATTCTTGTTGTTTATTGAGCATGCTACTACTAGCCTTTCAATCATGCTTCCTTTGCAGCATATGTAAAACGCCTAGAAAGAGATTGAGTGCCCGGAGGACGCTTTATCAAGTGTGTTATTATTATTACTATTATTATTATAATAATAGACCAGGAGAACTTGAACGATTCCCGCCCAGTCTTCCTTCCGACATTTCTCTCAGTCAATTGAGTGACTTCAGATCAGCTAAACTCTCCTGTAAAGCATCCGAGCGAGTTGCAGACAGTGAGACATTGATTGAGAGTCAATCACTCGACAAAGTTAGCACTGCAGCTCAGGTGTAGCCAACTTCATGAGAATGTCGGCTGAAGCAGTCCCGCGCCCCCCCCCTAATTGTTCTATTGGATCTGTCGGCGACCACCGACGCCATCGATCAGCAAGTCCTTCGTGAGTGCCTATCACTTCGCCTGTGCGTCGCTGGCATATTGTCGTGCAGTGATTAAGGTTCAATCTAGGCGAAAAATTTCGGCGGCAGCGCTGGCGGTGGCCGCGGCGGCGAGGGAAAGCGGTGCTGTCTCGTTGAGCTAAGTAGCGGCGGCTTCGCTTTGGCGGTGCAAGATAGGAAGACGGCGGCGGCGGACGATGCGCAGTCGAGTGGGTGGCGCCTGCGTGCATCCCGCGTCCTTCCGCTTCCTTTGCTTCATTTGCTTCCTTTCTGGCATGTGCACACTGCCTAAAGAGATGTACGGTAAGCTCTCTCAGGAAGCTTGGCAAAATATCATTATAATAATTGCCATTATTGATCTCGTCGGTCCATCGGTCCATTGCGGTAATTGCCAATATATAACAGATAGATAAATAGATTGACATAATAGATTGCCAATAAATAGATTGGCAATCGGCGGCTGCTGTATCCTATAGACTTGGAGGTTTTTCGATGATTGCTCATTTTTTGAAGCTCTCTATCCGCGAATCTGTTGGAGCTGGACCTAGTTTATAGCATCCCTGCCTTGGGTGCCCGATGAAGCCGGGGTTTACTTTCGCAGCTGGCTTGCACGAAAGATTAAGCTGAAAGCGACGGCAATTTCCTTGATGCGGGGCTGCATTTCTATAAGCGGAAGTAAACCTATGTTTCACAATATCAAAGCCAACTACCCAGCCAGCTGCCATGACTTCGCTAACGGTTGTAATGGAAATCCCTGAATTCACAGAAGCCAATGAACCTTTACCATTTTTGCATAGGTGAAACTGGAAGCAATGCAGTTTAATGCTCAGGCCGCGAAAGTCCCGGAGTTAGGTGCTCAATCTTCGCGACCGAAGTCGTGGGTTCAAATCCTGCAGTTGGGCGATTCCTTATTGTCAACTGCAAGCGACGGCGATAGCCAATAAAGCTCTTCTGTCGCTATACAAACGAGGCTGCTTTATCAGCTGAGATTTTATATTTAACAGCACGTACGCGACAACACGCAGAGCCCCCAAGCAGGCTCACAGAGACGTGTATTCCGACGGGTGCCTACCGCGCTGCTGAACGCAGCCGTCCTCCCCTCGTCCGCCGGCATACGAACGGCCCCGCCTCTGCAGGCCGTGACTCACCCTCATAAACCACTTCCTTATAAACCGGCATGGCCCATAAACCTGCGGCAGCGTCATAAACTCCGCCGGGTCATGCACTGGCCGCCGCGGAAATAACAAGACCGTAAAGAGGCCGTAATGCGAATAGCAAGGCATAAACGCCGCTGGAGCATAAACGCCGCTTGGCCATAAACTGGCCGCTGCAGGAACAACAAGGCCATAAACGCTACCGGCCCGTATGCTGATAGCAAGGCAATAAATCAGCCTCAAGCTCATTAGCATATGAGACCTCGATGCCTGTTGGCTCAATTCCCTGAGTCGTAGTATAAGTAGTCATAGTATAGTCATGGACGACAACGCTGCGCCATCTTGACGCGTGACGGAAGTGCACCATCTTGCCCCGTGACGGACGGACTTTCTCGCTTTAATTAGTACAGATATCCGTTAGATGAGCAAGAGCCGTTCGTAGCATGACTGGGACAAACGACAGTAGCCTCGTCCCCGTCACCCCTGAGTCGCTGAGACGTAAAATATAACTAATGAACGTAATTCAGCCGTATAGCGCTCTAAGAGAACTTAATCTCTATTCAGGCGCTTCACATATGCCGCGGGCTCGAGCCCGCGACCTCGGCCATCAAATCCACCTTGACCTTGGTTGGGGCGAGCACCTTGACCGCGTAACGCATGCGCGAGCGAGCTGTGCGGATCGCCGCCAAAGGCTGCAGTCGCCAACGCGCATAGCAAGAGCACTAGCTATTTGCATATACGACCAAACGACGCTTATCTGCGACGCCATAAAACCCTTTGCTTGCCAAACCGCCGCGACGCCATAAACCTTAAACCAGTAACCTGACTTCACGGCTTATCTGCGAAGCCATAAACCGCCATTCCATAAACCTTAAATTCAACCTACGAATCTGCCAAACCGCTCCGTTGTCTCTCGCCTAAAAAATCCTTCCCACGTGGCGACTCGGGCAGCGAGCTTTCGTTACCACCTTTCGTACTAAACCCGTCTTTTTGAAAGTTTATTAAAAAGTTTATTATTTACAATATTGTCATTATTATTATTAATTTATTTAAATCGTAAGTCTATTATTTTCTATTATTTACAAGTCTACTTAAACTATTTGAAAGCAGCGGCAGGTTATAAGCCTTTAACAGCGGCCATGACGTACACCAATGGGACGTGGCCAGAGGTCAAGTCAGCTTAAATGCCGTCCGTCTCAAATGCCGCCGAGTCTGGAATCGCGGCTCGCTGCACATCTCGTTGCGTCGGCATTTACGTGGCCACGGCCATAGACTGTCGCATAGTCAGCTCCTAACCGGTGCAATTCAGGAACCGCGAATGACGAATGTTGGCCGTAGTCTGGCCGATTTAGCCGTTCCGCCTTCGCCGCATGCTTCGTGCGATCAGTTTTCCCGCGCCCGCGGCGGCATCGAATCCCCAACAGACGGCTGCTCGCGCGGCGCGCGCAAGAATCGAGCGCGCGCGCCGTCCGAACGCGGCAAGCACGCAGTTTGCTCGAGCGGCGCGAGCGTAAATCGATCGCCTTAATTTGAGGGCAGCCGGCTAATCCCCTAATCGCCTGCAGCGGCTGCCCCCTAAGTGAGGCCGGCCGCCTGCAGCAACTCCGCGGGTCGCCGCCGCCGTCCGCGGAGAGCACGCGCGTCGGCGTCGGCGCGCGTGCTCGACCGGCATGCGCGTTCGCACTTCCGCGCGCGGGCGGCCGGCGACGTCGAGTGGCGCGCACGCCCCCCACCCCGATGGGCGGGACGTTACCGATCTGACGCGACGCGGCTGAGCGCTGAGCCGGTGGCCGTGCGGCGGAAGCCTCGCGGCCGGTAGACTGGCTCGAAATCGCGCCGACGGCCGCTGCGGCGGCCGGCGTCGGTCCGCGATCCGAGACGGATCGAGCAGGGACCAACGCAACTCCGCCGGACGCTCAGCCCCCCCCCCCCCCCCCCCGCTGAGCGAGCAACTGCTCAACAGGTGGCAGGGCGTGCGTGCCGCATGGGGCAGCAGCTGCCGGTGCCTCTGGTCTGGACTAAGCATTTTCAATTTCCAGCTCTTCCAACCATCTTGCAAAGCCGGCGACGGCGCACAGCGACTTCCATGCAGCTCAAAGCCTAGAGTAGAGCTCGGCAAACTCCGGCCTTTAGGCCGTGCAGGTCTGGCCCAGCGGTTAAGGTGCTCTCGCCCCCCACCAAGATCTGGCCGAGGTCGTGGGCTCGAGCCCGGTACAATTTTTGAAGCGCGTGAATAGAGATTAAGTTCTCTTTTTGCGCTATGCAAGTGAGTTGTATGTATTTTACTTATTTATTTATGCCAGATACGGCCTAGCTAGTTGTTCGGTCCGGTTTAGCTAGTATTCCAGCCCGGCCTGTGGTGCTCGCCCCGACGAGCCCTGCAGCATCCGTAAAGCACTTGAATAGCGATTAAGTTCTCTTAGGGCGCTATGCAAATGAATGATATTTTTATAGTTATTTATTGCCAGTTCCGGCCTAATTGAATTGTCGCGGTTTTGTTTTCCTTCATTACTGCCGGAACTAGTTCCAGCGCCTGCACGAAAAGAAGCGCCAGACCGGGGAGGAATAGCAAATGCCTACGCCTACAATTGACGATCGCGTCAGTGCGTCTGTAGCGATAATAATAATAATATTGCACTTGATAAAGCGCCCTCAGAGAACTTAATCTCTTTCTAGGCGCTTTACATTTGCTGCAAAGTGATACGCAATAGAATAGTAAGTAAAATCATGCTTGAAAAACAAACAAAATGAATAACATGGTTAGGGGTTACATGCACTGGGTCAGCATGCAAATGTGGTTAGTGGCAGCATGAACAGTGTCAGCACGCATAAGCACATCGAGGACGAATCACAAGGACCCACTAAATGCTGTCCTAAATAGGTATGTTTTTAAGTTTCTTTTAAATGTGGTCAGGTCAGGGGATGTTCTGATGCAGGTCGTTTTGTTTGTTAACCTGGCTGTGCCCACTCCGTCGGTACGGCAGAGTTGGCGTGGTTACTTCTGGCCTAGTGTGCCTTCTCGACCTCCTAAAATAAGCTAGCACTACGAAAAGTTCTCCGACCCCGGGCCTTGAGCAGCAGCTCAGCTCTAGCCCCGCAGCGCACGTGACCGCCGAGTGCCCGGCTGCCCTGTGCGCGTGACCGCCCAGACCACGTGACCGCCCAGTGCACGACTGCCTAGCCATTTAGGATTATCACTTATCCGCTCTGAGACATTTCAATTCAGGAACGGCGATTTATAAATCTCGGCAGTCGCAATCTGTAGGACTTAGCATACCGCTGCGTCACGAGGGCGTCTGCCGCCGCTACGAGGCGACTTGACGGGCAGCCCCCGCCCGACGGGTCCTCGCTCCGGAAGCCGAAGACGCAATCGGCTCGCAGCGGCGAGACGGCGACGCAGGGTCACGCTGCCACGGCTAGAGGTCACAGGCGGCGTGCTCGGCGCACGCACGACGCCACGACGCGAAGGCGGCGCCGCGATAAAGCGGAAACTGCCGCTCACCAGGCGGCCCGCATCGCCCACACGGCGGACGTCCGCCGATTCGATGAGGGCGCTAGGCGTCAGCAGCCACCCGATACGACGAGCTGCAGCGCTCGCATCGCGTCGCGGCGAACGCCGGCCTGGAGAAAAATCGCGGCCAATGTCGCCGACCGCCGGCGACCCTCTCAGGAATGCGCACGCGGCGGCTCGCGCTCGCTGGCTTCTCAGTCAGACTCGCGCGGCGGGCGGCGAGCTTCGCCTGAGCGAAGCTAAGCTCGCCCGCCCGTCCCCCGGCGACCTCGACGCGCTCGCGCCCGGCTCTACGTCGCTCCGTTGCTGATCGCAGGCTGCACTCAGCAGGAGCGTCTGAGCAGCGCGACTGGCAGCGGTAGTAAATAGAGCCGCTGGCGGTGGCGATGAGGGCGGCGCGTCCGAAAGGCCGCCGTGCAGTTAGAGGGCGTCCAGCCCGACTACGGGACGAGCCGCATACCGATGGCGCGTACGCATGCGCGAGAATTGCGCGCATGCAGCGGCCGTAGGCAGACGCGAAATAAGAAATAAGCTCTCTCCATCGGCGGCCGGCGGAACTGGCGCAGGCGCTGGGCCTTGCTGGCTCCTGGTCGGAAGCGCCAATTTGCCACAGCTAATCCATTTGCTACAATCGATAAGTCCTCACCAATGAGCCCTACGACTGCTGTCCTACGGCGGAACGGCTGAAATCGGCAGTTCTAGATGCACAGCACTTTACTACACACACACAGTCGACTCTGCGTGCATGTCGGATCTAGGAACACTCTGATACTCTGCTTATATAAAACAGCAGCTCTTTCGCGCTTGAAGCGTGCCGTCCGGTGGGAATAAATATTCGCCCGCGCTCTACTCGGATGCTTCATTGTGCTATATTCGTTCGAGATTGTTATTCCAAGCGCGAACGTAAGTATTTCAGTCTTGAGCACGTGAATAGCGTTAGGAAAACAAAAGCGATGGCGAGCGTCCGGCCGTACGACCGCCCCCCCCCCCACTCCACCAATGCTAGCAATCTTCTGGCTTCTGGCTTCGACTTCGACGGCCACGCGGTTTTCGACGAACCAATTCAGAGGACAGCTTCCACGCCATTGATCATTTCACGGAGTACGTGCGAGCAGTCTCGCGCACACCGTCCCGAGACCGACAGACAACGCATGCGGCTACCTCTTGCACGCGGCAGGAAGCCACGCGAGAGAAAGCGGCCATGCTGGCCGACCCCAGCGCAGGAGAGTACTGGAGTCCACGAAGGGACCCGCTGCTGCAATTTCCGGCTGAAGTCTCCACTAAAAGAGGCTGACGCTCAAGTGCGTACACTAGAGCGAGCATATCACATTACTTATCTCTCCGTAATTCGGAAGCTCTTAGCCCATCGGTACAACGATTAAACTTTAAAGGTCGGCCGATTTGTCAACAGTCTCATTTACATAGTGGCAGTAGAGCATTGGCAGTTTGATCATTAACTGCCGCCTTCCAGTTGCCAATAGAGATAGATAACTGCGATACCAATAGATGCCTGCGCTGCTGCTGCTGCTGCTTCTGTGTGGTTCGGCATGCAAAACGCTGGCCCAGAACAACGCCAACGGTTTATTGTACAAGGCACGGAGCAGCAAGACGCACGACTGCCTTCGCCCCCTTCTCACACTAGAGTCTCTCCCCTTCTGCACTCCTCTGGTTGACCCCGATGATCCATCGAGGACCACAACTGTGCAGCGGCCGACCCTGATGGTGAATTCACCATCTGGCCACCAGGGGTTACCGGCCGGTGTCCATGCCACATCACAGGCTCATTAGAGGAGCCGGCATACACTCAAACTACATTCTGCTGCTGCTGGACTCAAATCGGATATAGAATATCAAAGGATATAGAAGAGCTAATACAATATAATATAATATAGACAATAATAATATGAACGTATAAATATAAATAATTACAATAAATCTAACGTTGGTATTATACGTTATAGACAATAGAATAGATAATAGATAAGCGAAGCGGCGCCTCGCTAAATCGGCCAGATAGGGACAGCTACTCATTTTTAGTGACTCCTGAATTACAACGGCTAGGAGCCGATTATGCGATGGCTTTGTACGGCCACCGAGGCATCGTACAAGCCACCGAAGCCATGTAGCAGGCAGGAGGCTGTTCGCCAGCAGCTGAGCTGTGTTGAGCTCCAGACTCTTCGCCAAGCAGCAGCGCCCCCGAGTTGCTGCCGCCACCGCGGCGCACACGTTGGATATTTGTAGCACTCCGCCGAATCTTTAACACTCTGTCGAATAAACTTCTCGTCGTTATGCACGCATATGCACTCTTTGCATTACGGTACGGGCGCTCTTCGGCGCCGCCTCGCTCCGCCACCGTCGGCACACCTGCGTGCATTGGTGCCGCACCTTCGAGTCGCCGAGATTCTGACGCTCGGTACGTCACTCGGTAATCTTTGCGAATTCTATTTCTATCTGTCGCCGTCATTTACTTCCGCTTCATTGGATAGCCCGAAGCCCATCGGCAAGTCAACCGCCGCAGCCGCCGACAGCCTGCCTGCTGATGTCAAAAGACGCGAGTTTTTACGGCAGCTCGTCACCCGCGCCGCATTTTTTACTCGGCGCACAACGCCGACATTAGAGCGCCTACGGGAGCACTCCTCAGTCAGTGGACTTTGTGGGCAACTGACGACTTAATTCAAGACAGACGGTTGCCCTCTGTTCGTACATGCGTGCGAACGGAGGCGACTCGCTCGAAACCCCCCTCCCCGTCGCTAGGCCTCGAAGTCTGGAGGCGGCGACTAGCACTGGGCTCCAGCCTCCGGTTTGATTAATCGAATATTCGTCAAATGACTACAAACGCGGGTGCTGCAACTTCGGAAGTGTGCGAGCCGCTGCTACGAAGTTCGCAGTCGTAGCCGCAGAGTCGAGTTCTCCGCTGTGTATCGGCGCTGTTGACTCTGGCGCAGCGATCAATTCACCGCTCTTCCGGTAATCATCCCGCCCTCGCGACCCTAATGTCTGCAACAAAGCCGCGCCGCACTGCTGTATCGATCGTCGCGAGCCTGCTCCCATCGGCAGCAGCAAAACGAATCCCCGAGGAGGCGGCGAGACTCAATTTCTTCAGCGGCGTCTTCCAGAGAACTTGGTGCGAACAAACCGATCGCACGCATTAAGAAATAACGAGTCCATTCCTGACCCCCGCTCCAGCTCCGGCCGAGGTGGCGTACTGGGCGCCCTCGAGATCACGTGACTTGCCAATCCCCCCCTCCTCCTCCTCCTCCCCCCCCCCCCGAGCTGCGTCCGCAGCCGGCGGACGGATGGTCAATTCTTCGCCGTAAGCGTTCCTTTTGCGGAGGCGGCGGCTGTGGCGAGCGCTTTCGCGAGAAGTAATGCGCTCGGCTCTATGAGCGGCCGTACTTATGCGTAGGCTTTGCTCCTTTTGGCTTACATCGTCCCTAGCGATAGCGGGCAGCCGCAGTGGGCTGAATGGGGTCTTCTTTCAACCGGTCTGTTCATCCCTCTCGCTTCTCGCTCCTCGCAGAGAGGCAAGAGGGCAGAGCTAAGGTGAGAGCGCCACCGCCCCACCCACCCCTCCCCCCCCGCAAGTGGCGCAGACGAGCAAGAGGCGGCTGCCGCCGGGCGTGCCGAGTCTGCCGGGGCCAGCTGACCGTCGTGACGCTGTCCGTGCCCCGCCGAGGCGTCGAGCGGGAAGGGGCATCGCAGGCTTCGCTGCTGGCGTTCTGCCCCCCCCCCACGCATGCACTTTGAATCCGGGGCTGGGCCAGCGGCCGGCGGCGGAGGTGACTCGTTCGCCGGATGCAGTCGCCTCTCGCCTCATCATTCGCCACGAGCTGACGCCGACCAAGAGCCACCGCGTCGGTCGTTCTCGAAATTCAATCGGCCGACTCGCGCGACTGACCGCTACCGCCGCCACTGATTTTCAGAGAGAGAGAGAGAGAGAGAGAGAGAGAGAGAGAGAGAGAGAGAGAGCGCGCAGCGATTCAACTTCGACTTGCGGCACTTCGGGGCATTCGAATTCCGACGTCGGCTCGACGTATCCTCCTCTCCCCGCCTCTCGGCGCTGCGATAGCTCTGTCCGTCGGAGTGTGCGCTGCTCCGTTCGTCCGGCAGACATGTTTTGCTCGTTCCGAGCGCATAAGCAAGTTCCGCTTCCTTGCCGCTCCGCAGCTCGCATCTCGGAGGAACGGCGTGCGGGCCCGAAAGCCGCGCTGAGGCGGTCGCGAGTGCACGATGACGCTGAGGCAGCATCCAGCAGCCGCGGACATTCGCTAGCCACTGGCCACATTTAACCGGACGGACATATACGGACGCGGAAAAGAGAAAAAGCGAGCAGTCGAGGGAAAGTGCAAGCGGTGAGAGCGACGAATAGAATCGCCGTCGTGGCCGCTTCAAGGAAAACCGTTCGCGGCGGCGGCGGTCGGTCACTTGCCAGTCTTTGCCGTCGCTGCGGCGGTGGCTCACAATGGCAAATGCGGCTCGGCGCCCGCGCTCGGCGCCCCGAGCGGTGGCAGCGCCACCGCTCGGGGCGCCAGCGAAGCAACCGAGGCTATGAAGCGTGCTACGATATCTCTTTAGCTAGCACAGATGCGGCAGACGTCGCCAAGCCAACGTGCACACGAAACGCTCCGACACTCCGATGGCTGCACGGGCGCAGGACTCGCTAAGCCTTTTCGAGCTTCGGACGCACGCAGCATTCTAGCCTTTCAACTGGCACCTTGCACCCGGCGAAAGCAGACGACGGCTTAAGCTCGAGGCTCTTCAAGCAGCTTGAATGCGAGGCTCTTACCTCGTGCCGAGGGGCAAGTCCGGCCGCTCTCGCGGTGGACCGTCGGCCGCCAACTTTCAAGATTGACATAAGCAAAAGCGTGTAAGCTGCTTGTACGAGTTTATTTCGTTGCACTCGGCAATCGCATTAAATTTATGGCCAACGAGCGACGCCGGTGCAAAAAGCATGTGCAATGCCTCTGGCTGCCTCCAAAATCTCTAGAGCAGGCTACCCCCTTCGTCCACTCAGCAGGTAAGAATGAGAGAATGACGCACTTCCGCCGACTACAACCTTGCACCCGAGAGCCCGTGCCATCGCTGACCCCATATTGCCGAAGGATGCCACGACATCGGTTGCCCTGCGGGTCATCTAAGGTGAGCTCAAGCGCTTTGGTCGTTGAGCTCGACGCCACGGCAAAGCTTACGATAATTATAATCATCATCGAAAGTTTACGTAGCGCCACAAGAGGCCCGGATCTTTTTCTATGCACTCTGCTGGAAAAGAAGCGTGTCAATTGGTCTGCACAATTTCAGCAGGCATGAGCGCGCGACGGAAATGTGCAATGGCGGAGCAAATACCGTGAGGAGCGAAAGCGGGTTTTAGTTGCCTTTTCCTAACGTTGTCAAGTCGGCGATGTTGCTGTCGCGACATCACCGCATGCACAAGCGAGAGTTCCAGGCCATGAGAGGTGCATACGAACTGAACGAAGGCACGATCTCCAAAAGGATTCAAGCTCAGACGACGGCGACTTCTCCAGCTCAGCTGTGGAAATTGCATGAATAATCTTGCAATATTGCAGAGCGCATTACCTGAGGCCACGGCCGGTGTCGAAGGAGCGGCGCTTAGACGGTCTAGCGTGGAACGCGAAACCATTGAATAGCTACGCAGCCGCGTAGGACGTGCTTGCACAGACCAGCGTCCGTCGGAGCCAGCGTCCCGCGCCCCGTGCGGCCGAGCTTCCTCCCGTCGGCGGGCCAGACGCAACCCCCCCCCCGGCTCGCCGTCGGCTCAGCCCCTCGAGCCGGGCTGCTCGTCATCTACAGCGGCGCCCGGTGGAAGCGGCGAGAGCGGACGGCGTCGAGAAGCGATTTGACGGACAAGCCGATGCACGGGCGGCAACCGCACGGAGAGAAGCGGAAAAGTGAGCACCGCTGACTTTCGGGTGCCGGTCACCGGCCCCCGGTCGTCGTCGGCCCTCTGTGCAGCCGGTTGCCACCCGCGCAGCGAAGCCTGCCGGATACGGACGACGCCAAGAATCGCACGAGTACGATCGACAGACGGCATTGAGTCGACGCCAAGAATCGCACGAGTACGATCGACAGACGGCATTGAGTCGTAGCGTCGAGGACGCTGCAGCGGACTCGGAAGCCGTTCGGCGGCGGCCCGTCTCGGCTCGGAGGAGAGGCCTCGGCGAGGCCTCGGCGGCAACTCCAGGAGTCGGAGAGAATAGACCCTCCACATGACATGGCTGCACGTATATTTTCGAGACGCTTTCGAATTCCTATTTCGAATTCTTCGGCCGCTCGGCGATCTCAGCGCCGTTCGGCCACGCCGAGCGCGTCCCGGTAGGGCCTGCGCCGTGCACGTGCAAATGCACCCGCCGTGAACCCGTGCAGGGCGCGCGAGGGTGCACAGAAGCTGCAGACAAAAAATGTCGAACGACCGGCTTCGACGCCGCCGTCCCTTAGTTATCGTGCTCTCCGACGCGGCGGCGGCGGAGCCTCTCCGCTCGCTCCTCCGCTGCTCGAGACTTTCGAGAGTTCTGGAATGAACTACTGGGATGAATGAAGAATGAATGAATGGAATGAACTACTAATGAACTACTGGGCCTCGCTGCAGCCGGGCTACTCCTCCAGTGGGTTGCACAGCCTCTCATCCACGTCGGCAGCCCCGAGGCGACGGCTGCAGCCAGCCAGCCGGCACTCGGGGGTGGGGAGGGAGGCGAGCACACTTAGGGCCAGGTCTTTTTATGGGCCGCCGAGGTGTCTGCCGCCGCACGCTTTTCTCAATTTCCTACTTAGCTCGGCAAAATGGCCGAACTCCGCAGTGAGATCGCACGCTTGCGGTCGCACTCTCGAGCACCGCGCACGTCTCTCCAGCGTCTCCCGGCTGCTCGCTAGCTAGCTAGCTCGCTCGCTCGAGGTCTCCTCAGCGCGGCCGGCCCCGAGGTAGCCGGCACTCGGTTTAGCATAATGGGTATTACCTCAGCTACGTTAATGTTGCTCTTGCCAATAAATCGGCATGCCCGCTGCGATCAGATTACGCCGAGCGAGCGAGCCGCCGCAGCCGCCGCCGCCGCCGCCGCCGCCGCAGCCGCCCGCCGACCCAGGGCATCCGACGAGCGGCGTCGGTGGGCTCGCGGGCGCCGCTCATCGTCTGCCCCCTCTTTCATGTCCTCCACCTCGTCCTCATTTTCTTCGCTCGCATCGTCCTCCTCTTTACCCTCGTCCTCATCACTCGTCTGTCCGCCGCAGCCAGCACGCTGCTGCGTCGCCTGACGTACGCGCGTCGGCGGGATCGCCTGCTGCGAGCTCGACGTCGGCGGCCGGCGACATTCGTCTGCTGGTTTTCATTACCAGAGAGTGCCGCCAGCACGAACATGGCGACGCTGAATACGTGACCCTATCGGGGGGGGGGGCTACTCTAGTTTCTGTCCCGCGGGCAGCAACTAGCAGTCGACGCCCACACGTAAGCGACGGCTATCGGCAGCCGGCGGCGAGGGGAACCGGACGAACACGATGGTGTCCAGATGCACCCAACGAGCCCTGCGGTTTCTACCTTACCGCTCGCTGTACGTACATGTTACTGGGGCTAGGTTTTTTCAGTTTTGCAGTTACATTCGGCTTTCCGTAACAAATAAGTTGGTTTCATATTTAACCAATATGAAAAGGTTCGCTGTCATCCAAGTGGAATGTCAGCATTACGTGTCGCCCAGGGAGTTAGGAGAGTTCGACGTGCTGGAATGCTGGGAGGGATAAAAAAAAGTGCAGGTACACCCTTGTGTGTGTTATTTGCTTACTAGTTTAAAATGAAATGCCACGCGGTGTGGGCGATCGTATCTGCAAAAGAGAGAGAGAGAGAGAGAGGAGAGAGACAGAGAGAGGGAGAGGGAGAGAGAAAGATACAGAGATACAGAGAGAGAGACAGAGAGACAGATAGAGAGAGAGAGAGAGAGAGACAGAGAGAAAGAGAGAGAGAGAGACAGAGAGAGACAGAGAGGAGAGAGACAGAGAGAGGGAGAGGGAGAGAGAAAGATACAGAGATACAGAGAGAGAGAGACAGAGAGACAGATAGAGAGAGAGAGAGACAGAGAGAAAGACAGAGAGACAGAGAGAAAGAGAGAGACAGAGAGAGACAGAGAGAGAGATAGAGAGACAGAGAGAGACAGAGAGAGACAGAGAGAGACAGAGAGAGAGAGAGACAGAGAGAGACACAGAGAGAGAGAGAGAGAGAGAGAGAGAGAGAGAGAGAGAGAGAGAGGAGAGTAAAAAATTGTGAGAGAACTATGCTCGAGCACAAATACGCTTGGTATTCCGTACTTTAGAGGCTCTTCACTTGGATGATCGCCGATTTAGAGCTTGTGGCTCGGAGGAGGACGGCTCCTCGGCCGATCAGCTCTGAAATGTGTCACAATGAGATAGGCCTTAGGAGGTAATTGCAGGTGCAGTAGAGCCAAAGATGGCAATCCATGCGAGATGGCTCGGCGGTCAAGAATATAAAACGCGGCCGCAAGATCCAGCGGAGCTAGCAGAGAGACTCCAACCGCATTCCTGTGAAGGTCTTCGCTTTCTTCCCAAACCTCGAGCTCCCGTCCCGGTCGCTCGAGAATCCCGTATAGTCCCGTCGTGACTCGCCCCCCCCCCCTACGGTCGTCTGACGAGCACTTCACGAAGAGGTACAGGAGCCACCCAGCCTCTCCCCCCCCCCCGCGCTGCCGGCTCTCACCTACGAGCCGGCAGTAGGCTTTTCGGATAAGGCTAGTGGGCGGGACTGAGGGCCCGGTAGTCTGGACCGGTGACTCGTTACAGAGGCTGGCTGGGGGGGGGGGTAGGGGTTCCAGAGAAAATTAATTGGCTCTAACCGGCTGCTGCGTAGGCATCATTATTCAGTCGTCCGACCGCGGTAGCGGCCGACGAGCAGAGCCGCCGCTACAGCAGCGGCCCAGAGGGCTACGCTATCTGATTGCCGCCAGTCATCGGCTATTTCCGGCGTCTTCGGCTGAGGGCGTCGTCTCACCGCCCAGCAGCAGCAGCAGCCGCCGCCGCCACCGGCCTCCGGCTTCTACCGCCGCACCGCTTCTGTACCACGTAAGCTAAGAGCCGCTACCGCAGAGAGGAGCCTCGCTTCCGACTCTTCGATTTCCCACCGCCACCGCGCTCGCTCGTGTGCCCAACTCGACCCGCGAGAACCATCTCTGAGGCAGTTGACTGACGAATCGAGGGGGGGGGGCAGGAGGGCAAGGGGTAAGGTAGTGAGGGACTGGCCATAGCTTGACAGTGGGCGACTGGAGAGAGAGAGAGAGAGAGAGAGAGAGAGAGAGAGAGAGAGAGAGAGAGAGAGAGAGAGAGAGAGAGAGAGAGAGAGAGAGAGAGAGAGAGAGAGAGGGTGAGCGAGTGAGAGGTGAGAGAGAGTGAGAGAGAGGGAGATGAGAGAGAGAGAGAGAGAGAGAGAGAGTGAGAGGGAGAGAGGGAGAGGAGAAAGAGAGAGAGAGAGAGAGAGAGAGAGAGAGAGAGAGAGAGAGAGAGAGAGAGAGAGAGAGAGAGAGAGAGAGAGAGAGAGAGAGAGAGAGCGAGAGAGAGAGAGAGAGAGAGAGCGAGAGAGAGGAGTGAGAGAGAGAGAGAGAGAGAGAGAGAGAGAGAGAAAGACAGACAGTTATATAGAAAGAGATAGAGAGAGACAGAGACAGCGAGAGATAGAAAGAGACCGAGACAGAGACACAGAGAGAGTGAGAGAGAGAGAGAGAAAGAGAGAGAGAGAGAGATGGAGACACAGACAGGGTGCAACCAATTTGCCTTCCTCTGACTTTGGTGTTAATAATGATGTACTTGATAAAGCGCCCTCAGAGAACTTAATCTCTTTCTAGGCGCTTTACATTTGCTGCAAAGGGAAATGCAATTGAATGGTACGTAAAATCATGCCTTGAAAAACAAACAAAATGAATAACATGGTTAGGGGTGACATGCACAGGGTCAGTTCGCTACAGCTGGACCGCTTTACCGCTTTCGTGCGCTGGGCCGAACGCTGGGTGGCGTCGTAGGCAGTTAAGCACTCACTCACGCCGCCCGCCCTCGCCGCCCTCCCTCCGCGAGCCCGCTCGCTGTCTCACGGCTCCGAGGGAAAGCACTTGGAGTCGTGTCGGCATTCCTTCCGCCGCCGCCGCGCCGAGCCAAGGAGCCGAGCGCATCGGCGCCAGTTGCTCCGTCGCCCGGCTTCCAGCGCTCGCTCGCTCGTGCTGCGAGCGCTTCCTGGAAGCTCGCTGATTTCCTGACACGCCCGCTCTTTGCCCTCGGTTCTCGCGCCGGTGCGAAGTCGGCCGGCGCGGTCGGAAGCGCTGTCGGCTGCATGGGCGTTTTTTCTACCTTTTAAAGTCAGTCCCACGCTATACTCCTCTCGTCGACACCTGTCGCTCGCGACCGTCGGTCAAGTGCCGCCCAAGATGGCGGTCCAGCGAGAGCACGGAAAGTCGCGGCGCCCGCAATAGATAAATAGCTACGTTGTCTGGTCGCGGGGGGGGGGAGGGAGGGTTCGTGAGGGCGCGCGGGGGGGGGGGGGTTTAGAATGGAAGCGCGCGCTCGCCCCTTCTCTCGCTTCCATTCCTTCGCTCTCCCCCTGCTTGTCGTGCCTTTCGCTCTGCATCCACTACTCCAGATGACGATCTGTAACCTCCGTCTGTAACGCCGCTGAGGACTGCGTGGGTGCTACGCTGGGAAGTTTCTCGTGGCGCACTGAACGGCCAAGCGGCTTTCTAAGCGCATACGGTGGCCAACCGACTCAATCTCGCGAAACAATTTACAACGCTAAAAGCAGAGCTGGGAGGGCAGTCGAGGAAGCATGTAGCTAGTACCATGGAATTAGCAGCTCAGGACGGCTGGAAAAGATGTCTCGCAGTCGGCAGCACGGAAGTTATAGGCTTGACCCAAGGATTTAAGTGCTGGCATTATTCCACGGCCATATATAGGAATATATATATATATATATATTCCTATATATTCCTATTCCTATATATTCATATTCCTATATATTCCATATATATTCCTATATATATATATGTATATATATATATATATATATATATATATATATATATATATATATACGGGTAGCATGCTCGACCCGGCAGGACAGGGCACCACCGCCGGCTAATGTATATATACTAGTTAAAACCTTTTCTCGATAATTAATGTATATATATATATATTATACTTAATTATATTATGCTTATTATACTTAACTTCGCAAGGAAAGACTTATTGAAGTCGAGACTCGACTTGCAAACGATTCGGTCAGCACGTCGGCGCGGATGATTAGCTGGCGACACAATTCGGCAGTCGGCGGTGCCGCCGTCGCGGTCGATGCTCGGGCGACCGTGACGTCAGCACCCGCGGCCGCTCGGCTAGGCTAGCGCCGCGAGCGTAGAGACGGCCGCATTTCGTGCCCGCATGGTCCTGACATGCGGCCGCATCTCTCTTCTGTCACTCGCTAAACTCGCATCCCTCGGAGACCCAGTACACGTGCGCTTACAACTGGGCAATCTCTCGCCGCACCCACTGACTACATTAGAAGCAAAATTGCACGCCCAATCGCTTTCGGGAAGCATTTTCTCCCGTCGCACGACACGAAGCGTCCTTTGAGCGCGAGCGCTAATGCGCGCAGCAATACTCGGCGTCCTTCGGTATATACGCTTTCTGTCCAGTCTATATGGAGTGACTGGAAATCGCTTTGTTCCATGTGCGGGCTCCGTAAGAATCCTTTATTGTTAGCATTGCTAATATAATCGAGAGCACTACCTACCGCGCATCGCTTCGTTCTCCGCGTGCGATGGATAGAAGCGAGATTGAATCCCACGCGTACGTCTCTGGGTCGTTCGAAAGTAGTGCCGCGTCTTGACCAAGACTACCCTCCTTCTCCTGCCTCCTCTCTCTGTCTCTCTCTGTCTCTCTCTCTCCACCCCCACCTACTTCGCGTCCAGCAGGAACCTCTGGGATAACCGAGGTACGGGGGGGGTGGGGGGGGCTCTGCAAATTTGAGATTGCCGTGCGGCAATTTCCTCACCGTGAGTCATACGGTAAGAGCGCGGCGGCGGTCTGCAGGCCAGTGCGCCTGCGGTCAGCGGGTAGGTGGGTTTCGTGCTGGGTGGGTGGGGGTGGTAGCCAAGTTGTAAAAGGAGAGAGATGGGGCGGCGGGGTTCGCGCGGTTACCGTCACGAGGCTAGCGTTCCCCCCCCCCACCGAAGGCCGGCGACCTGGCGGGCGGGCTTGTAAAACCGCAGCGACTGCTATCGAGTCTTCTCAATTTGCGGCCTTTGTGTCAATCGAGGCGGCAGCGCAAGCGGCTCGGTAAATACCGGAACCGCGTTAGGCCCGCGCTGTCCAATAGCGCTGCTGCATCTGCTCCGCGGTGTCAACAAAGGGCACGCCGCCGCCGCCGCCACCGCTGCCGCTGCCACATCGTTGAGACTGCTGCTGCTGCTGCGCGCGCTGGCGCGCGCGTTGGACGAGCGCGAGGGAGTTGCTCGCAGCGGCCGGTAAGCTCGCGCGCGCCCTGCGCTCGCTCTCGGCTCTCGCTCGCGCGGACGCTCCCAGCAGCCTCCACCGCTGGAGCTGCTGGTGTGAGGGATCTGCGACTCCCGCCGTCGTCGCCTGCGTACTGATGAGCCGTCTCGCCTCGTGTATCCGGCCCTTAGCCGGCGCTGGTCATCGCGACTCATTCGCCCCGCTCCCACCCCTCGCGCGACATCTGTAACCCCTCTTCCCTGCACTTTATTCGGAGCCTTCCCTGTCAGCTGCGATTGTCGTGCTTAAGCACGATTAGCACGCCTGCATTAGCTCCAGCTGCCTTGCCCCCACCCCATCCCCCCCCCGGTCGCGTGGTACTTTGGTCAGGCCGTGCTGTTTGGTGCTCAAGACTCGGTGCGTGAGCCGGGTCACGGCCAGATCGTACGCGCCGGGTCGCGGCCAGATTTCACGGCGAGCAGGCTGGCGCCAGCGAAACCCGCCGAGAGGAGGTGGCGTCGTCGAAATAGGGCTGGCGTGGCGTTACCCCGATTCTCTCTCTGTCTCTGTCTGTCTCTGTCTGTCTCTGTCTGTCTCTGTCTGTCTGTCTGTCTGTCTGTCTGTCTGTCTCTCTCTCTCTCTCTCTCTCTCTCTCTCTCTCTCTCTCTCATCTCTGGCTCCCTCCTTTCTCTGTCTCTGTCTCCGTCTCTCTGTCTCTCTGTCTCTGTCTCTCTGTCTCTGTCTCTCTGTCTCTCTCTCTCTGGCTCTCTCCCTCCTTTCTCTGTCTCTGTCTCTCTGTCTCTCTCTCTGTCTCTGTCTCTCTGTCTCTCTCTCGGTCACGTGATTGGATGCGAAACGTGTACGCTAGCCGAGCTCGGGGCTTCGCCCCAGCTGCTCGCAGGCTGTATGTAAGCTTGAATGTCGGCTGACGGTCGATGCGGCGAGCAGCAGCTGTCTCTGCCGAGAATCTAGCGTGTTGATCTTTATTGCCTCCATTTACGAGGGCGACAATGGCGCCGCCGAGCTGCCGGTCGCGGTGCATTTAAATAGCCGCCCTCCGCCGACACTACTTAGACCACCTTCATTGTCTGTTTTCTTTTGTGTTTCTGTATGGTCCTCAAGCGCCGAGGCTTCGTCATATAGTGCTTTTGAAATGTAACTCAAACTATCTCGGAAGCCATTTCCAGGAGGTGCTACATTTTGGGTTGCTGCTCTTGCTGCAATTGCCAAGTGGAGAGCCGACTCGAGGCTGCGTTATGCTAGTGCCTGAGCAGTCGTGAGGGAGGCGATTTATTCTGCTTTCGCGACCGCAGCAGCTACCGGTCAGCTTGCAATACCAGATATTGGCTGCTGCCGATATATGGCCTCCCAGGGTGTATGATCTGCTTTGGCATGTTGGAATTGCCTCCTTGGGAACAAGTAGGGCAGTTGGTAGGGGCCTCACGTCGGAGCGAATTTCGGAATCGACGATGTATTGCTTCCTGATCATCCCTTCTGTCATTTGTCAAGAGGCCGTCCCTGCCTCTGATTGCTTGGTTCTTCAGCTGGCTATGCAGGGGTTTACAACGTATTAACAAAGGCAGCCACATAGTACCATCCCAAAATCCATTTGTGCAACTTATTTCTTTGATCTACCACAGCAAAAAATGTCTTGTTTATATAGTGCCTTTAGAGAACTGAATCTCTAGCCACTTGCTTTACGTATGCCGCATGGCTAGAGCCCATGATTCTGTTAGTTAAAGATGAGCTCCTTACCTCGGGGGCAAACCAGGGCCAAGACTTGGACATACAGCAAACAAATTGCCATGAACGATTTTTACTGCCAGGTGACCGATCCAATCAGTGCGGTCTTGTTTTAGGGGTATCTTATCCGTTGGAGTGGACAGCTGGCTGGGTGTTGATCCGTGCTCAGTTAAGCAGGGATCGTGGCGTTGACGCTTCTCACAGCAGTATTAACTTATTGAGGGTTAGACCTGGTTCATTTTGCCGATGGCCCAGCTTAGGTGTCTAGACCACTGGTGTCTGGTTAGAGCCCTATCGTCAATCGTTTGCTTCACCCAGATGTCATGCCAGTCCTGCCGCGCGAAACTGGTTGCTCCATCTTTGCTTTTATACAAGTTAATTTCTTTCCATACTCTTCTATCCATATTCCAGTGCATATGAATAATAATGGTTGTTTGTATAGCACCCTAAGAGAACTTGAATCTTTATCCAGGTGCTTTACAGCTCCCTGCAAGGTTAAAGGTTAGCTGATTTAGCAGCCTCATTTATATATAGGGGCAGAAAAGCCTTTGTGGCTGTCACCGTCTCCTGCAGTGGACAATAAAGGATCGCCCACTTCAGGACTCGAACCCACTTTCCCCGGTCTCGAAGACCGAGCACCTTATCTCCTGAACGACGATCCAGGGGCTCCAGGGAATCAATAACCGCACGGTTAGGGACAAGCTCGGTATGGAGCATACAAGAGCAAATATGACAATGCTTGAGGTGTCCTATGAGTAGGAGTTCGGTTATATCATCTTTTAGTTCCGAGGGTTGAAACGACAGATACGGCTGGGTATCGTCAGCATAGAAATGATATCAGAATCTATGGGTGCAAACAGCTTTTCCCCGGAGGCTCAGCATGTATGGACAACAGCAGAAATGTATGAAGAACGGACCCACGTGGGATTTCACAGGTGAATGGCTGCTGGATGGGACTTGACCACGGCACGGCACGGCACGGATTAGACACCTCCGGAAAAGTAGATTTAAACCTTTGAACCAGTGCCTCATCGTTGTTCTCCATCATTCAAGTATGATATCATGATCAATAGTGTAGAACAAAGCTTATAGCTCTGGCATCATCTTAGATGACAGATCGGATGAGCCGAGTTTTGCACTGCTTGCACCTCATAAACTATGATGTCCAGTCTGCCATTTTTTGTTTATGACAGCTGAGGATTTTTGTGGGCAGTGAAAAATGAATGAACCGAGCGAATTGGTCGGCATTCCTTACAAGCAGGCAGAATGGACTCACGGATAAAAGAGGGGGGAGGCTTTGCTGGTTCTGAATTTGAACGTTGGCCATGGTGCTTCGTATGCCTAAGCAGATAGGTGAAGCAGATGAGTTACAATTGCCACGGGGGCTGATTGCTTTGGATCGAAATTTAGGTGTCATGTTCCAAAGCGACCTCTCGTTAGACGACCACATCAGCTCCACAATCAAGTCTGCCTACTTTCAGCTTCATAGCATTGCTAAAATTTGGGCTTGTTTGGATAAGGATACAACGTCCAAGTTGGTCCATGCATTCGTGACATCTTGTCTCGACTCCTGTAACTCACTGCTTACTGACCTACCGGCATGTGCGATCAGGCGATTGCAGCTGGTGGAAAACTCCGCGGCCAGGCTTGTCTGTCGTGAGCGTCGCAGTTGCCATATCACACCACTTCTCGCCGACCTGCACTGGCTTCCAGTCAAGCAACAGATTGACTTCAAGGTTTTGTCGTTCACTTTTACGTCACTTAATTCTTTGGCTCCAGCCTATCTCTCAGATCTACTCCTCGACCAGGCCAAGCATCATACCACCCGCTTTTCGAAATCTAACAGATTACCAATACCTCGTACAAACCTCAAATCCTTTGGAGACCGTGCAATTAGTTCGTATGCTCCCAAAGCCTGGAACTCCCTCCCGACTTGCGTCAGAACATCCCTTGACTGGACCACATTTAAAAAGAACAAAACACCTATTTAGTAGGACAGCATTTAGTGGGTCCCTGTGATTCGTCCTTGATGTGCTTATGCGTGCTGACACTGTGCATGCTGCCACTAACCACATTTGCATGCTGACCCTGTGCATGTCACCCCTAACCATGTTATTCATGTTGTTTATCAAGCATGCTATTACTCACCATTCAATAGCGTTTCCCTTTGCAGCGCATTTAAAGCGCCTAGAAAGAGATTGAGTTCTCTGAGGGCGCTTTATCAAGTACATTGTTGTTATTATTATGACGGATTATGGCACGCATGTTATTTTCCCAGTGCTATGAATACGTGGTAATAATTCTAGATTGATTAATAAGCCTAACTTGAAATCCAAAAGTCGATAGTCTTGTCGACGGTATGCTTGTCCTGATAAGCTGATAAATCCCTCCTCTCTTTCTTTCTCTCTCCTTTCTCTCTGGCTCTCTCCCTCCTTTCTCTGTCTGTCTCTCTGGCTCTGGTGTGTGTGTGTGTGTGTGTGTGTGTGTTTGTGTGTCTGTCTGTCTCTCTCACCCCTATTGAATCCATATATCGCGTAGCATCGAAGTATGTGGACGGAACCTGATGTTAACTAATCTTTCTTGTCAGGGAAGTGCCATCGTCTTCACGGCAGGGGCCCTCATTTTTAAAGAGAAAAACATTTACACACGAGGCAGTGGTGCACTAGAATCCCCAGACCTTCACGAATGACCTGCCGATTACCTTATCTTATTACCGGATGGTGTAAGAGTGACCCAGGGGTGCCTATCGAGCAACAACCGGTCGGCTGTACTTGGCACCGTTAGACCGACGACCTGGCCTTCTGCTTCGGCAGCAACGATTGACCTTTGGCATTAGCTTGGTGACTATCAAGGGTCTGAGGAATGCACATCGGAGTGCAAGGCAGCTGTTGGGTTGCATTTTTTCGGCTGTAATGTTTTGATGATCACGGGAGTCTCTGAGCGACTTTGACTCTCGTGCAACTGGCCGACTAGAGGCATCGTTCAGTTGTAGTTTGGTTCGTTCCGAATCCCCCCCAAGTCGTTGCTCAGGCTAATTAAGCTGGGCCTCGTGGAGTTGTGCGGATGCTGTGCTCTTCGAGCAGTAAGTGTTGGTCCGAGGGCACCTAGTCCGTGCTCGAGGTACGAGGTGCAAGCTGCCATGTGGTAGGCCGCTCATCTACTTGCCAGCGACTGTTCAGCTGTTTCTCACTGTGCAGTGTTGGCATGCAAATTCAGCTGTGCAAGTGCTTTGCTCGTAAATGCCCACGGCCTCTGAGAGAATTAACTCGGCTGCTGCTGATGCTTCTGGCTGGCAGTGGGCGTAGCCCGGGTGCCACTTTTCGGATTGCTGTTGGAGCTGGATTTTTGTGCACTCGGCACACAGCGCAGGCAGGGAGCCCCTTCTTTTTTTGAGCTCCTGCCACGGCCGGCCGGTCATTGATTGTGGCTTCCAATCAATAGAGGGCGCTCAAGCCGCAATGGCCATCGTTTAAACGTATGTTTCAGGTTATCCGTTTGGGTGCCTGCTCGGTGAGTCGACCGGCAACGTCGGCCTGAGACGTTCTGTGCCGAGCAGTGACTCGGGGAGACTTGTTGCATCCAGGCCACCGCCGATCCACGTTCAGCCAGCCGCTGCTGCCGCTTCGCGCTGCTGCGGCTAGCGCTCAATGGAGTCCAGCAAGAATGAAGCTGGTGCGTGCACAAGGATGCGGCCGCCGCCACCGCAAGAAGTGGCCGCCTCCGCTGCGGCTGCTGCTGCCACCGTGAGCTGCTCGAGCTCTGTGGATCCGACAGGCGATAGCTCGAATCTTGCCGCTCTGGCCGCAGCTACTGCAGCAGCCGCTGCTGCTGCAGTAGCAGCAGCTGCTGCTGCTGCTTCGGAGCCTCAGCCGCCGATCCTGACCGCTTCCGTCCCACCTTCCTCGTCGTCGTCGTCGTCGTCGTCGGCCATGGCAGTAGCAGCAGCAGCAGGCAGTGGCGGGAGCAGCAGAAAGCGCGGCCGAGGCAGGCCGCCGTCGTGCACGCCGACGCCGGCCGCCGAGGCGCGGGTGTCCTCTTACGTCAGCACCAAGGACGGCACGGAGTACTCTGTCAACGGTGAGTCCAGCGGGGTGAGCTTGTCCGGGCAATGCAGCTGCCGCCGCCGCCGGTAAGCGCTGGCGCCGCAGCTTGCTTGCCATTTCCAGGAGGCGCTCGCTTCCTCGGGCGGGCAAAATAGACTGGCCGAATAGGAATACCGCTGCTTTCTTCGTGCAAGCTTTAGTAAGCCACCGTAAATTATCGGTGTCGCAAATGGCATCAATTTGCTGCCCGGTCTCTGACGTTGCACCGGTGTCGTGTCTACTGCTTGCATTCTCCTGCCCGCTGCTTCGGCAGGTCGCAGTGGCCACGATTATTCACGTTTTGGCGGAGTGTTCATTAATGTGGAGAACTGGATATGATAGCACACACAGCTGCCCCAGCGTTCACATCCGGTACGTGCTTATCAGGTAAAGGACTCGAGCCCAGTCTCAGCTGCGGCTGATAGAGTACATATTTCGTAGCTGCCATGCGGGTGCAAAAACTACACGAGACCGGTGTATACGGTAGGTAACAAAGAGGCACGTAGAAAGCATGTTCACAGTGTAATATTTATTTAGTGACAAAGCATGGCTGCTGCATCACTGCTTGAGAATGTTGCTAGAGGGAAAATCACAGACCCGGAATCTGCTGCTGTTCGCGGTGACGGGGCAGGACGGTAGCTCACTTGTGTCTTGGAAATAAGTTGACCTAAGTTGAGCATATCAATTGTTCTGCTGCATCCTCATGCTTAGGAGAAGAGGGTCCAAAGGACCATTGTTTTTAGTTATATTTTCCGTGTAGAGTTTCTCTGTAATACTCAAATAATCTCTAAGACCTAAACTTGAAACCTAAAAACTCAAACAAGAAATACAAAATCTATCCAGTAAAACAAACTGTAAACCCCAAAACATTAACCTCTAAATACTAAATCAAAAATCCTAAACCCTAAGCTAACAAGATCAACTAAAACATGTTTATTTAACGTTAATACGAACATGCACTAGCGACCATGTTGAACAGCCTGCTGTGCACACTGTGCCCATAACAGAACCTGGAATTACTATATGAGCAAATGACGCTGTATCAGCTGTGGTTTGAGGGGGGTATTAAAGTCAGTGTCTGTGAAAAAGCAAGGCCGTTGCAAAATTGTATTACACGTTTGCATAAGCATTCGATGTTGTCAAAGAATGTATCACTTTCTGGGTAATTAGTTCTGTGGATCGTTGAGACGTTTGGCGAGGTGGCACTGCGATTTGCATTCACGCCACTGCATCGTTGCCGTTGTAGACTGCGTCTACCTGGAGGTCAGCAAGCCCACCGAACCTTATAGAATCGGAAGAGTGAAGGAATTTGTTGTGGTGAGTCAATTTGTTAAATGTGTCCCGTGCAACGAAGGACCCGAAGTCGAGTGCAGCGCACAGGTGTCTGGCGTCATGGCTCAGGGTGAAGCACTCAGGGTGAAGCACTCAGGGTGAAGCACTCTTTGCGAGTAAGCCAATGGGAGCTGAGAGCAGATGAGGGCCAAAGTACAGGCCGGACGGGGGGGGGGGGGACATTTTTCGGTGCATGCGAGCAGTAGAGAGGGAAACGTGACTCACCAATGCAATCAGTAGTAGAGAGTGAAACGTGACACATCGGTGCAGTGAGAGAGAAATAGTAAATGAGACAGGTCAACAAAAGGGGGTGGGGTGACTCCTAGAAGAATTCACACGGGTTTGTTTGGCCTGTGCAGACAACCTATCCGTGGCACCCTGTACGTTCTTGGCCAGCTGCTGCTCGCTCACGTCCCCCGAGATGGGAATCCCATCTCGAAGCCCCTAGAGTAGACCAGGTTGGGTGACACAGAGAGAGAGAGGATAAGCCAACGAATGTCGGACTGGGCAGATCGAGGGATGCGCACAGCCTGCGGCCTTAACCTTGCGGGCATGACATGATCTGGTCTGTTGGCTCACTGGCTGTTGAGAGATTCTTCGATTCTCGGTAGGATTCGGTCAAAGTTGTCTGCCATTTTCCGGGTACAGCCACTCCTCGGGAGCTCTGGAGCCCTGGAGCTGTGGGCTCTGCTGGCTGCTAGGCATTGGCTAGTGTGCTGACTGTAGGCCAGCTCCCGAAGCTGAACTGCTGAAGCTCATCTACTTGAGAACTGTTGACGAGTTTGGCCGTGGACCTAGCACATTTATCTTTCTGCCACCATCAGCTTTGTGCTCCTGCTGCTGTCCTAGCTTTCATCATCGAGTATGGGGAGGGATTGGTGCATCTGGCCACCATCATTAGCTACCACAGTTAGGTTGGAGGAGAGGGGTTGGCAGCAGCAGCAGCAGCAGCACCTTATGGGGGGGGGGCACGTCAGTAATGACCCCAAGTCGCAATTGCTGACACAACCAAGCACCCGTGGTGTTTAACACGAGCCTGGTGGTCCCTCCCCCTAGCTAGAATGCTCTCGTTGGAGGCCGACCTTGGTGCAGTGATAGTGGTGCTGGTGGTGGCTTTGCTGAGGTAGCACGTTGTGAGTTTCCTTTAGTTCGTCAGCACTGCTGTAGTTTCCTGCTGTGAAGGTTGGCAGCTGAGCTGTCTGGCTGCCCTTTTATCTGGATAAAAAGTGAATAATGTTGTGCCTTTCTTTGGCAGGGCTAATGTCGGTCGTTGGACACTGGCCTCTCTTCCCTTCCCTCAAGCTCTTCTTACTCTCCCTCTCTCTCTCTCTCTCTCTCTCTCTCTCTCTCTCTCTCTCTCTCTCTCTCTCTCTCTCTCTCTCTCTCTCTCTCTGTCCCTTTACCTCTATGTTTCTATCTCCGGGTCTCTCTCCCCCTTCCTTTATGGCCGGCAGAGCCAGTGCGCCTGCCCATCTTTACTTATGCACACGCTCTCTGCTTCTCTGCCTTCGACATGGTGCCGCATGCAGCGTGGCTTTACAGTATTCTTCATAGTTTTTGAGAGCCGAGTTGTTGCTTCCCCGGAATCTAGTTGCACTGCCCCTCCAAGTCTTTAGGTGTTCTACAATCCTTACTGCTCGATCTTGTGTGCTGTGGTAATGCCCCGGAAAGGCCTGGCCTACTTGCTGGCCACCTATCGTGTCCGCTCGTACATCACTTTGCACTCAGTGAATAGGGGACCAGCTGTGCGATCGACCTGAATGTGCCGTGAGTGCGGTTTGCCGAGCTGGCTGGCTGGCGGTGGCTTCACCAGTCAAACCGGGCGGTAATTGGCCCGGCAAATTGGATCGAAGGTGTGCTGGAATAAATAAGCAATGTCTGCTGAGAGCTCAGCGATTCTTCTCAGTAGCATGCGGTGACGGGTGTCAATCGGTTCCTTCCTTGAAGTCCAGCTCTCCTGCAAGCGCATGCTGTGCCTCGTACTCGTTCTTTACTAGTCCGTTATTATTCTCCCTCCTAGCCCTCTTCCACCTCTGTTCCCGTTCCCTGCCATCCGTCTTGTTTCAACCACTAGCCGTAGCTTCTTCTATCATCCTCTGACCGCCTACATCTGCCGTGCAGCCATATTCTTTGGTAATTCCTCTTGACTGTTCCTTTGCAGGCTTTTCACTTCCCCTTGTTACCACCCTCGCCGTTTTATGTAAGCGTCTCTTTCTTATTCTTCTGATACCCTGGAGCTGTGAAAGCCGAATGACTTCACCTCGTTCGACATGACTGGTCTGAACAACCGTAGGGATTAAGGCCGATATCGGCCGAGGTCGTCCAGCATTTGATCTTTTTTCTGTTTGCTGAGCCATTATCGGCTGTCAAAGGATATCACTGCGCAGCAGCGCGGTTGGCTTACCGAATTGTCATTCGCCGCATGTATGCATAGTTACAACCACACATTCCATGCTGCTCACTACCTCAACTGCTCTCCTGACTATGCTATGCTTCCCACTTTCTCTTTGTGAGCCGTAATGGCTCACTAGGTAAGGTGATTGCTTTTCACGACCTCGGCCCCGAGGTCGTAGGTTCGAATCCTGTGGTGGGCGATCCTTTATCGCCACTGCAAGCGGTGTTGATAGCCGTAGAGGCTCTTCTGTCGCTATACAAAAAGAGGCTGTTAAATCAGCTAGCATTTGTTGCGTGAGACGAAGTCTGTTGGCTACCGAATGCGTACCGAAAGCCGCTTAGGCTGTGAGTGCGCTACACAAAACTCTCCTGCGTAACACCTACATGGTCTTTATGACTTTGTGGAGTTACAGACGGAGATGCATTACATTACAGTTACAATTTGTGTTCTTTTTCAAAGTGCTAATTGTTTCAAACCTCACCTAATTATACGTTGACTGGTCACTAAGCAGGTGATGCCTCTGATCAACGAGATCGTGGGCTCGAGCCATACAGAATATGTAAAGCGTTTGGATAGAGATGAAGTTCTCTTAAGATGCCATAGAAATGAATTATATTTGATATTTATTTGCATGATCGGATCTCAAATCCAAAATGGTCCGGAGGATTGTAGCAGTGCATATAGCAGATCTTGGATCACCAGTATGCTAGTGATCTCTGTAGTGAGACATCATCAAATTAGGTCTGACTAGAAGCTCGCTATGTCATATAAGTCGACTTAAATCTATCCTTAGATTTGACGAAAACTAGGAAAATCCTCTACTCACAGCAATTTACCAGATGCTTCCAGCAAGTTGCCATGTGCTGGGTCATGCTTGATTTGTATTGAGACCAACTTAGCCTGCTGTCTTATTACACTACCAATGAAAGGCTTACTTGAACGACTTTGATCATTTTTAAACAGTGCCCAACCTTCACAGAGATCTGCATAGTTGTCAGATATCAGATATGTTACATCCGGTTCACATCGCGGTTAGACATGGTTTGCCTAATCGTTTTTAATTCTTTCTTTTCGTGTGGAAATCTTCAAAACTCCAGATCTCATTTATGACATGTCCGTCTTTTGAAAGGTATATTGCAATAATTTGATTGTTGGACCAATGTTCCCAGTATTTTCTCGACATTTACTCTTAATGTGAGCATAGCAATGCACTCTGATGATTCCATTTCCTCATTCTTTTTTAGCACTTGATAGTTCCACGGGTGTGTAAATATCAGCTGTCGTCAGTTGTGTGAACGTGCAGGCACATTTGATGCAGAAGTTGCTTGTACATTTTGGCTGTGGTGTCGGTGGTTAGTGTCCTAACTCCTAGGACCTGTGAACCATGCTAGCCGCAAGAGTTATGGAAGTGGCATGCATCTACAGGTGTTTCTGAGGTGCATTTTATCCCAACTTTTTGCATGCTTGCCCGTGCGCACTCTCATGTGAGCGTGGGTGGGTGGGTGGGCGCGCGTGAGTGTGTATGTACGCTGTACATGTACATGTATGTACGCCCGCCAGTGAACGTTGTGAGCGTGCACACGCGTAAGACGTGTACTGAAGAGCCCATAAAATATGGGGGCAATATGATTTTCCATTTAAAACTGTCGAAATCGATAATTTATGGGACTCACAAAAACGTTTAAGTTTAGCTACAATAAGAACCTTTTAGCCGTGGCCCCCTCCCTAGCTCTATGTGCTGCAGCTGCAACGTTTGTTGCTTGCTGCCTGCTACAACCTCTCTAAATTTTGTCTCTGGGTTAAAGACACAAAGTCGGATTTTGAATATCTGATTGCTTTCTACTGCCACTACCCACTTTCCCTCCTGCCACTGCTGCTGTGATTTCTGCATCCGAGCCACTGCTCTGTGTACAGCTCAGTGCAGTCTGTCAGCTCTGTCATCTGTCCAGCACCGAACACCGATCAGATGTGTGAGCAAAATTGAATGGAGGGTGCTGACGGCGTGCAGGGCAAAATAAATACTCGAGAGAATCGAGAGATTTGTTGTGCAGGATGTCGGGCTGCACACATCGATGCTCGGAATGTGGCGTCTGAGCTCATTCGAGCTCTGTCTGCATGAGCAGACAGCTCCCCTCTGTCACTGCACGTAGCTGAAGAGAAAGTTGTGCAAAGGACAGTCGGGTTTTGCATTTGCACAGTGGCTTGAGCTTCGTCAGTCGTTATACTAAGGGCTTTGATTCCTTTCATTTCCGGGCTTGCCTAGTGCTCGTAGGTGTACTAGTCTGCCGGCCCTAATAATATCCGGCTACTGATAGTAGTTGCTGGATCGTGGAATTGCAGTATAGATTTTCGCTATTAGATATGCCAAGTATCTTGGGGCGGCTTGGTCACTAGAGTGACGTTCCGAGACATCCTGACTTACCCCAGCGGCAAAGTGCTCCCACGGAGCAATCCAGGTCGTAGACTAGTGTCATGCAGCAGGGGTGAAATCTGTCGGCTTTATAAATGATGTACTAGTCTGTCGGCTTTATACAACATTTATAAAACTTTATAATTGTTTAATTAGCTTTGTTCTTTGCTTATCTTGATACTGAAGTTAAGTCACCGCTTTCCGCATGTCTTAACACAGTGTTGCCAGTACATTTGACAGCCTTAGTGCATATTCTTTAGGATTGACAAGAGCTTGTACCCGTACCCAGAAGCAGGTCCTGGGCGTTGGCTACAAACGTACAAACGAATGAGTATGCAGTTACCCTTCCGAGTCGGGTAAAAGAAGAGTTTAGGCCGCATAGACACTGGGAACAGCTTAGTTTACCATTTCTCGTCATGTGCTCTGTCGGCTGTGTTTCGAATGTCAGTGATCGATCAATAATGTGGACCCGTTTGTCTGAAATCATGTTACTCTGAATGCCATAACAAGCAAGTAGTATCTCTGGGCATTCTGGAAACACGATTCAAACCCATGGCGCATCAGCTGCATTTGCCCTACCGAGCGACTACGCTAGAAGGCAGGGAAGGAGGCACAGCTGCTGCAAATATAAATCCCCCCCCCCCGAACATTCAGAGAGGGCTCACCTTGTAGTATTTTTTGTCGTTGAATGACAACAAAACATGGCGGACATAGAATAACAGTAAAACCAAGAAAGGCAGCGATGGAACCTGCATATCAGCGCCGGTGCCTCTCGACGATTCATCCGACGACTAGAATGGGGCAGCCGTTAAGCTTTCCGAAAAATGGCTCCAACATGGCGCCCCCATCCAAGGCGGGTGCTGCATTGTTTTCCTCCGGGGGTCGACTGCCTGCCAGCCCGCCTGCATCGTAGGGCGCCTCGTAGCGCGGAAATATCGACCGATGCACTGCTCTGGATGTATTGGGCCCATTCGCTCCTGCTCGTTGTCTGCCTGGCTGCAACGTGCTCAGACGCAGTCGCTGCTCGAGGCACGTGACATGCTACCGTATCTTTTGCCGAGTGTGGCTCACCAGCTTAGTGCCCTGCATCTACAGCGGTCTAGCTTGCCACCCTGCTGCTGCTGTCTAGCTCCAACTGCTGCCGCCACTCTTTTCGCACCACCAGCCACCAGGCACCTGCTGAGCTGCTGCCCTGTGGGCCCCAACCCTCCTTCCAGCTCGCACGGGGTGTGTGGGCAAATCCCCCCAGGACGTTTGCCGCAGCTGATAATTAACTTTCACTTTCCGGTCTCATGGTTGCAGACCTTGGCGCTTCCACGCTTGGAATAACGTTTAATGTGGTACAAGGATGTGCGCAAATGGATTACTATGCAGACAAAATCCCTAAGTAAGGTCTTGTTCGAGGCCACGTCCTCAGTCAACATCCCACATCCCATGATGGCAGCTGCTTCATTCAAGCCTCCGGGCAGTAGAGCACCGCTCTACCGGAGAAGCTCCGGTGAAGCACTTCCTCGGATGCAGCTAGTGGCTGCCATTTCAGACCGCCGGAAGTAGCACTCCTGCATAGCACTATAATTTTGGCGATTCATGTTTCTCTCACAGCCGAGATCCTCGCCCCACTCACTGTGAGGAGAGAGCCGCTTGGGAAAATGCTGACCCGACCCGCTGTCCATGTACAGTTTCTCTATCATGTTTGCTGCTATGCATTAAGTTCCCGCAGGAAGGCACGTTTCAAGTTGCTTTAGGAAAATTGGTTGCAATTTTTATTAAAACATGGAGGCTGCAAGTCCGAGTTGGTATTTTGGTCCGGCAGCCCACCTCACACCACCGGGAGCCCAGCTATACTCAAATTCTGTGCACGAGCGTGCACACTGGGTCTGCCAAAATCAGCAAGAGACTTGGACAAACTCATCTTTATTTTGGCGTTTGTGAGCTCAATTCACGTGGCCGACAGGACGAGTCTTTCTCGTCTGACATTTGCTTTCGGTGGTCATACTGACGATATTTACATCCGGCTGCCGGTGCAGCTGTCTATAAGTTTTTCTTTTACGCTTAACTCCGCTGCGCATGGACACTAACGGTCGTGCTCGCACAAGTCGGAGCAAATGCGATCAGCACCCGACTGTCCCCTGCAGCTGCTGTCCAGTGTAGCCTTTTCTGACAAGGCGCCCTACCGGCACTCTAGCTAGTAAAAGCCGAATGCTATGTCGACAGCTTACGTTGGTAGCATTATGCTGACACGTTACAGGTGTTTACATAGCAGGTAGTCCATCTGGTGAATCGCTCGGCTGTCGAGGCCAGCAAGAAAGAATTGCCACAGCCAGCAGCTTCGCTTCTCCCCTCTGCTACCTGCCTCCTCTTATATACAGTATGTAATTATTTACAGTCAGCCCTCGACTTATGGCTGTTCGACTTCCAAATTCGACCTCCAAAATTTTAGAGATACAAACTCGTCTACGGTCACGAAAAGAGAAAATGAAAATCAAAATTTATCCGAGAAAACTTTCAAAATCCTCGAGCAGGGGTCAGTAGATTTGACGATGCCTCAAAGCAGTAGGAAGGAAACCGTATCTGACACTTGTCATATCTTATCATTCGTATCATAGTAAAAGGTGTCGTATACCATTCTCGACTTACGAAAATTTGACTTATAAATAAGTAGCTGATACATGAACATTAAGCACTCGCTGGGATATTATAGCTGTAGAAGAAAGGAAAAATATGTTTGCTCTCATTGGTGGGAAGAGGGTCAAACATGTCACATCCAAAATTTGAGGTCGGCTCCATTCCGAGTCAAACAGTTCAGCTGCCCTTTTCAAAGCTCGCTTTCTTCCTTTCCTCGAAAGTCCTTCTGATTGTATAAATGATAAAAGGTTTACTGTATACAGCACCCCAAGAGAACATAATGTCTTTTAGGCACTGAACATGTGCTGAAAAGGAAGCATGTTGATTGGTTAGTTATAATGTGCACAATATCAGCCAGAACAAGAATGCAAAGGACAGTTTGCACTGACGAAACAAAAGCTAGGAGGTACTTTTAGGTTTTTAACTTTTTTTTTTATGTGATTAAATTGGAAGATGACGCCATGCCATTCGGTAGTAAGCTCCAGGCTTTGAGACCATAGTAGTGAAGGCACACTCTCGAAGGGATTTGAAGTGCACCAGAGACATAGCCAAATAAACCATGCCGGAATAGTGATGTGAATAGCGTCGTGATAGTAGGCCTGATCAGTAAGGAATTCCGATAGCTAGCCTGTAGCAAGAGAATGAAGGGACATTATAGCCAATTGTCAGAACCTTGAATTCATTGCTTGCCGAGGAGTTAGTGTAGATTGGTGAAAATGGATGTAGTGTGGCAGTTGTGACTTTCTCGATAAACAAGCCTGGCTGAAGGGTTTTGCACCAACTTTAAGCATCGTACTGCACAGGCAGGAAGACCTGCAAGTAGCGAGTTACAGAAATCGAAGCAGGATATCCTTTGCAGCAAATGTAAAGTGCCTAGAAAGAGATTGGGTTCTTTGAGGGTGCTATAGCAAATGTATTATTATTATTATATTACGAAAGCTTGGACCAGCTCGGCTGTGTTATTCGTATCTAGGCAAACCCTAATGTTAGCAATGGTACGCTGATGATATGCAGATTTGACTGCGGAGCTGATGTGGTCACTTAGTGAAAAGTCATTTTGACACAGGACAGCCAGGCTGCATGCAACTGTCGTGCCGAAGGTGTGCTGGCTGGCTGAGCCTATCGTGTGGGTTAGGCTCTCCAGTTTCTCACCAGCTCCAGGTTTGCCGGCGAGTTGAGCTTGATGGTCGTTCAACAAGCTAGCTAGCCTTGGCCTTGGCCTGGCTTTGCTACGCCATTCCGGCGCACTCGGCTGAAGGGGCATGAGCGCGTCGCCAGCCGTGCCGAGCTATGCATTGATTGAGGGTAGCTCTCTCTCTCTCTCTCTCTCTCTCTCTCTCTCTCTCTCTCTCTCTCTCTCTCTCTCTCTCTCTCTCTCTCTCTCTCTCTCTCTCTCTCTCTCTCCCTCTCTCCCTCTTTCCCTCTCTCCCTCTCTCCCTCTCTCCCTCCCTCTCCCTCCCTCTCCCTCTCTCTCCCTCTCTCTCCCTCTCTCTCTCCCTCTCTCTCTCTCTCTCTCTCTCTCTCTCTCTCTCAGTCGCTCCTCGGCCGGCGCCACCCTCCCCTCCCCCCCCCGTGCTGCACTCGGCAAGCAGCCGTTGTGCCCGACATCGTGACCGGAAGCACGAGGCTGCTGCCGCTGCCGGGGTCCGACTGCTGAGGCAAGCAGCTAGCGGTCCTGTCAGCTTAGCTGACTGCCGAGGTGAAATGCACATCGCGATGGCGAGACCCAAGCAGCTGCTGCTTCAGTGAAATAAACGTGTCCGGCGGATGCTGCTGCTGCTGCGGCACGTGCTGTGCCACCACCTTCGGTCAGCTGCTGTCACCTCTGGTCAGCACTGCACCGAGCGAGCGGTCGGTGTCGTGCTCGGCAATCTGTGGAAGCACGCTGGCCGCTCCCAGCCACACATGAGCAGCCGAGCAGACGATCGATTGCCAAAGGCAATCGGGTCGCCACATGCAATGTCACCGTCATCTGCTTGTGGCCAACAGGCCAGCAGGTACGAGCGGCGCTCGGACAAGCGCTCGGACAAGGGCGGCGACGGCATTGCCGCCACCGCCCTGTGTGCTTGCTGTCTCTCTCGAAGGAGGAGGCTGCATTTGTCACCCCGTGTCGTCCTCACCTCAGCACCCGTCGTCCTGCAGCTGCTCACACTGTGCTTGAACCTTGCGGCCCAGCAGGAGGCAGGTGGCATGACGGCATCCGCCACCAAGTTCCTGAAGCTGGCCAAAGCAGCCACTTTTACTCGCTAGGGCCACTCGGTTCGGTCAGGCACTTGCGCTGCCCGCTCTTTTTGCGTCAAGAAGTTCGATCACTTGCCGCCTTCTTCCGACAGATGATCGCTCCCCCTTTCACACTTGCCCCCTCCCACTGACGTTGCTGTCACTCTCAGCGCTGGAGCCCGAGCTAGGACCTCGAGCTTCCACATGTGCCCTCGCTGCCTATCGTTCGTGGACTGCCTTTGGCAAATATGCATGTGGCTCGGATCTGTGCGAAGGCGAGGGAGTGGCTGATGCTTGCTGCCCAGCCGTCCGAGCGGCCGAGTCCCTGCTCGTCACCTTCGTGGCTGCTATGTCAGATGGGAATGCAGCTTCGCATCATATTTTCGTGCTGGTGTCGGGCGTGCGCCCCCACTGCTTGACAGATTTCGCTTGGCCCTACACCAAAGGTTTGCATTACGTTTGATGATTGCTGCACGGAGCTGTCCTCTCCAACAGCTGCTAGCAGCAGCCTCTAGCAGCCGCTGCCAGCAGCCACAACAGCCAAGGTGATCGAGTGATCGAGTGACAGACTCGAGTGCACCAGCAGCTCAAGGGTGCAAGCAGTTTTTGCCGTGTGAGAGGCATCACTGCATTGCAATGGTTCAGATCCCATTTCAGTAGGAGACCTGAATATTGATGTGAATGGACAAAGATCATCCGTGGAACCTCTGAAGTGCTTGGTCCTGGTCTTTTCACGGTTTATACTCTCCATCTTGCCGATTTGATTGCCAAGCACAATCTAGGCTTTCACTTGTATGTGGATGACACTCAGTTGTACCTTTGCTTCGATCCCTCCCAGCAGCCCTCCAGAACGTCGAATTCTCCCAATTCCCTTACTGCGTGTATTGATGACATCCGCACATGGATGGCAGCGAATTTTCTTAAATTGAACTATGATAAAACAAACTTACTAGTTATGGGAAAACCGAGTGTGATTAGGAAATTGGAAAGGTTAACGCTCAAAATCGGCTCTGCCAGCGTATCTCCTGCTGAGTCTGCACGAAATCTAGGTGTCATGTTCCAAAGTGACATTTCTTTAGACGACCACATCAGCTCCGCAATCAAGTCTGCCTACTTTCAGCTGCATAAAATTGCTAAAATTTGGGCTTGTTTAGACAGAGATACCGGTACCACATCTAAGTTGGTCCATGCATTAGTGACATCCCGTCTTGGCTACTGTAACTCACTGCTTGCAGGCCTACCGGCCTGTGCAATCAGGCGCTTACAGCTGGAGCAAAATTCGGCAGCTAAGCTTGTCTGTCGTGAGCATCGCAGTTGTCACATCACACTACTTCTCGCCGACTTGCCCTGGCCACCAGTTAATCAACTCACCGACTTCAAGGTTTTGTCACTCACTTTTAGGTCCCTTTATTCTTTGGCTCCAGCCAAGCTACCAGATCCACTCCCCCACCAGGCTTAGGATCTTACCACCTGCTTTTCGGAATCTAATCGTTTACCTATACCTCGTGCAAATCTCAAATTCTTTGGAGACCGTGTCTGAAGTTCGTATGCTCCCAAAGCCTGGAACTCACTCCTGATTTGCATCACATCTACTGACTTGTCCACACTTTAAAAGAAACTAAAAAAATGCACCTATTTATGACAGCATTTAGTGGGTCCCTGTGATTTATCTTTATGTGCTTATGCATGCTGACACTGTTGCAAGCTGCCACTAACCATGCTTGCATGCTGACTCAGTGCATGTCACCCCTAACCAAATCATTCTTGTTATTTATTGAGCATGCTCCCATTAACCATTCGATCGTGCTTCTTTTGCAGCAAATGTAAAGTGATTGAAAATGTAAATGTAAACGTGTAAATGTAAACAGCAAATGTAAAGTGAAAGAGATTGAGTTCGCTGAGGGTGCTATGTCAAGTGCATTACTATTATTATTGATAAAGCATGCGAACACACTGCAGGATGGGATGGGGCAGAATGGTCACGCGCAGTACACGCCCGCACACTCTGGGTGCTCACAGTCGATCTGCACACCCGAAGTTAGCACGAGCGCACATAGGTGCATATCGTGCAACCGACGGTAGGCAGGTGAAGATGCGGCCTCAGCACGGCCCTTAACCTACTGTTGCTGCTGCTGCTGCTGCTGTTCGCAGCAGTAGCTAATTACCTTGTGCCTGCAGACCGGAAGTACCATATGCCATGGTACCGGAAGTCAGTGGGCTCACTTCTCTTGCCGGCCACCGTGACGGCATGTGCGCTGTCGGTCGTGGGAGGGCCCTTACGGGCCGGCTGCACAGAGCACCAGTGAGGCCCACTGCTACTTGCTTGGCCTTCTCTTGGTTAATCTCTTGGCTGTTTTTGAACGGCCTTGCATGCAGCTGCCGTGTGTGTGCACTCAGTCTTGCATGCGTGTGATCGGCTGCTTAGTCGTCCCAGTAGCAGTCACAAGCACTGACTCTGCTTGGTCCCTCTGAGGCAGCCTGAACCACTTCCTATCAGTGCAGATGTAATACATATTTTTGCATATAGCTCCTCAGAGTCACAACGACTAAGTGGGTGTGACTCGTGAGAGTTATATACATATGTGTGTGTGTGTGTGTGTGTGTGCGCGCGCGTGCGTGGGGGGGGGGGTACTCAGAGCCCCAGTAGCTTTCTGTTCACTTGCTTGGTGCACCTGTAGGCGTAGTGCAGCTGCCAGGCACCGCTCTTTACTGGGCCTTAACCCGCTGCTCGAATGCTGCCCGCTCTGTACATCATGCAGCCTCACAAGCTGTGATGTTTATGGGGGGTTGACAATCGCTACATCCTTTGCCTGCCACCCTGCCGTAGATCCTGCTTGCTCAAATTTTTGTTTCGGGGGTACTGTTTGCCAAGGACTGCTCCACATGTACGGAGTGTATGTGCAAGTACTGTTTCGGGGTTCTGTTCCACATGTGCTGACTGCAGGCATGCATGCTTGCATTCTACCATTACCCCTCGCGAGTGTGTACATGCATCCACGTGGCCTAAGGATCTTGCTCAGACACGTGCGTGGCTTGTTTTTTTAAAGCCAGCTAGTCTTATAGCCCTGTAAAAATGTGTTTTATCATCATTCGTCCCGAATCAGTCTAGCTCAGATTGGCTCGGTTAATCAAACTTTGCCAGTTCCTTGTCCGTGGTATTTTTGTGCTCCCAGTCATCTCTCCTAGGCCTTCGTGACCGCTATATTCAAACTTGATCAAGGTATACTATGTATGCTATTCAATTGCTGGTGGCTGCATTTTTGTCAGTCTGTCTTTTTGCCAGTTGCCCAACTAACCAGCTCACGACTTAAATTATGCGTTGTTGCCATGCTGGTGTCTCTTTGATTAGCCGTAAGAACTGCCCTTCCACCAATTATTGCCGTGTTCTTTAGCTTTTTACTTTCTTCGTGGCATTATGGCTTTTGGGGTCTCCCATGAAGTCCTCGGTCGTTGAGACTCTTGCCACCGCTGGCACTACTGTAGGAAGTAGCATGAGTAGATGCTAATATCTTGCGGACGGATGCAATTTTCAGCTTTTCCTAGAGCGCATCTGCCTGTTATGGTGAAACTGCAGTGGGCCTTGAGAAAATGCCAAAGGCTACATGCCTGTAGAGCAGCATCGTACCTATTCAACCGGTTCCGGTTGGTGCCGGAAAAGGGAGAGAGAGGTTATGTCACTGGCTCGACATATACCGCCTATTTTGATTAGATTGTGCAGGTAGTGCTCATATCGAGCCTGACTGGTGAAGCACCTGTGTTTTTGATTGATCTTTAGATTCAATTTGGGGTGGGATCAGTATTGACCTGCAGACCAGTGAGTGGTGTAATGAATTTGGTAGCACTTTCCCCCTCCCCCGAAATAACCTGACGATCCAAGCCAGACCCGTATGGCCGATGACCAGCAGCAATCGACGAGGGTAGTGCGTAGGCCTGGCAGACCCGAAGGTAAGCAACCCAAAACTATTACCGGGCTATATCAGGCGACATGGTGACGGCGATCGGACAACCGTGAGAAACCAGCCGGCCTGTTCTGTTCGTTCCGACAGTAATGCGATCTAGAGCGTCTTGGTGAAATGGGTTGGATTTTCCAATTCACGAAGGATGCCGTTTGGAGGGAAAAGTCGTAGCGTCGGGTTACTACGATGCTAGCTAGGTCGGCCAACCGCTCGCTGGCTTAATCAAGCCGCTTCTCGGCGCCGGGTCGGAAGTTGGTGGGTGGAGCCAAAGCTGCACACGCCATAAAGGTCATAGGTGCTTCGCGTCGCTCGATTGCGTGATGCCCCCAGTAGCCGACCTCTCGCGGCGTCTCGCAGGCGCCGCGGTAGCGTGGAAGGCCGACCGGCGGTCCGATCTGGCGGGTAGCCGGGTGTAATGGATATACGTTATTCTTTTGACTCGATCAGCTCCTCGGACCTTAATCAGGATGGGTTGGCCCCAGCTCGCTTAGGTAAGCGATTCCAGGATTTTCGGCAGCCGCGGTAGGCCGGCTGTAAGCTTGCTTGGGCTCAACCGTCGGGCTTCGAGAGCCGTACCCTATAGTTGACTTAGTGCATTCCCCTTAGCTATCTGCATTTCCGCTGTCATTGTCAGCCGCCGTGTAGATTTGTTTTCAGCCTATTAGTCTAATGCAAGGTTCATGAGCCGCAGAACCGAAGCTTGATTGATAATGGCGATTGCTTGCGACCCTAAGCCGGTTGCGGTGCCGCTGTCGGGTTTGTTCACTGGCTCGGCTGCCGAACCGTATTGTCCTGGGCTAACGAGCCGTTCCACCATCGCTGGTCGCCGCGTCTCGTTTCAGAGTAAACGCGACTCGCTACTCGTTAGCGTAAGCTTGTTCTACCGGCTTTCTGAGATACCGGAACAAGTGTATTTGCGTCTTTTGCAAGACCGGTCGAGTGAGTTGCCAAGTGAGTACCCGTTAGGCTTCCCAACCTGCCATCTTATTGTGAAGGCGGCAGGACAGTTTCGGGCATCTGTTTCACTAGCTGATCGCCAGTGCCCGTTGCAATGGCATCCAGTGCCCACACACGCGTAGATATTTGGCTTTCTTGAGTATTCTGTTCGATCTTTTGTTCCTTCTTCGACCTACAGCCCTAAATGCTTTTGCAAGTTGCCACCCTGCTGCCTCAATCCTTATCCGGGAGGCACCATTTTGCATCCATCATGGCCTATAAATATGATAGGTCTCTTTGATTATAAGTAGTGCCGCCAGTCTTATCATACGATGGTAATAATGTCCCTTTGAGATGGCCCTTAGGTGGCGAAACCATCTCTAAATTACTCCCAGCGGTTGCGACTGCTGAATGCCTCCTCCTCCATCAGGTTGTAAAACCTTTCATGTCGACTAAGGCCTGCTATGCAATAATGCTGGGGTATGTGCACCCTTCCCCACTGCTGTTCTATGTAGTCAGGAACTTCAAAGGCCGGCGAGGCGGTCAGTGGGGCTCTGAGTTATCCGCTCGATTTACTTTTATTTCAGGTGAAATAGTGGATGTTATTGTGAACGTGAGAGCTCGAGAGCTCTTTCAGTCCGAAAAGCTAGACTCCTACCGAGTGTCTGCTCTCAGGTACTGTGCCTAATAATTTATATTTCTTGTTGTCAAGCATGCATTATCTCGTTGACAGGCTGCATGGCATGCATCGGCTTTGGCATTTGTTTTAACGAGCATCAGTCTGCATATGCAGTCAGAATGTTTTTCGGCATTGTTTCAATAGCCTTGCAACTACCGGGCAGCATCAAGGGCCCTCTGCCGAGTAGCCGTCGATCATTTATTAGAGTACTGGAGCTTGCTACTTGGTTTCGATATACAGGAGCACCACCAGCCGCTGCCCGTCAGCAACAATCCTCTGCCCGTTGGAAGTCCTTGCTGCCGGGTCTAAGCACACCAAAAGGTGCCTGCACTTCACCACCCGTAGGTCGTAGGTTCGAGTTAGGCAGCAGGCAATATGTTATTTCCACTGCAACTGGTGTGATCTTTCCACCAAGGCTGTCCTGCTGCTATATAAATGAGATCAATAAATCAGTTACCCATTACTTTTGTCACCGGCTGGCTCTCTAAAAGTGTGAATGGTGGGTCGGCCATTCCAAATCAAGTGCCCCCCTCACCAGGGCTCATTACTGGTACTTGCTTAGACTGCTCTTGAGTCTCGAGAGGCAAAACAATAATCACGCTTCCTTAATTGTTTTCTCAATTTCATTGGACACCCCTACCCTATTTATGGGCCGTGGCTGGGGGGGGGGGTTAAAAAGTTGTGGTTACAGTCTGCTGATACTCAATGACCAGAGGACTAGGTGGGAATGCCGTGGGATAGCCCAGGAGGTATGGTGCTTGGTCTTCACGACTGAGGTCTTTGGTTCGAATCCTGCAGTCGGGCGATTCTTTATTGTCAACTTCAACCAGTGGTGATGGCCGTTAAGGCTCATCTGCTGCTACACAAATGAGGCTGTTAAATCAGCTGATATTTTTTATATTGGATCTAATTTTTAATGTTTACAAGTGAATGACGATATTTCGGTGGTCAACCTGCTTAGAAGCTCACTTCCGTCGATTTTCTTTGATATCAATCGCGTATTCTCCGGTCTGTGCACTTTCCTTGAATACCGTCTGTGGTTGCTACATCACCTTTGCTTCATCTATCCGTCTTTACTGTCTCGAATGGTTGTTTCTTTTGCTTTGTTTCGTGAGATGATGGAAGCTGTTGATAACCGACTACAAGCCCCACGAGCTGAGACATAGTTTCAGACAGCTCGGCAGCGCACCGTATCCTGGACCGGTAGTCAATGCCCCCTATATCCACGGAAAGATATACCTTGGCCTTTAGAACTGTCGGCTTAGAGTGCCTCCCCTGCCGATTGTTGAGCCCATCTTGCAAGAATGGTCAGTGTAATCTCTGACGACCAGCTGAGGCTGTTCGTGGGGATTTGTTGGCAGCTGCCGTATGTTGTGGATGGGAGGGGGCAAGGAGGGGGGCCTACCTAGAGCTAGTCTTGATGATGGGAGCTTGATGGGATGGGAGCTGCCCCCCCCCACAGGCTCATCAGCTCGGTCAGGAAAGGCATTAAACAAGCTCCAGTCAGCTTCAAGTAAGCTCTAAGCAGACCTGCTAACTCTGCTAAATGACTTAAGATTGACAGTGGCCACTGCAGTATGGCCTGGGTGCTTGGGCAGGTGCCCTCCGCCCTCGGTCCCAACCTTGTCTGGCTGTTCCAACCAGCTGCTGCATTTCTGTCTAGCGATGGTCACATGCCAAAGCTGTTGGGTATTTCTGGGGTGCCTGACGGCACAGTCAGAGTGAGTCCTGGTTATTCCTCTTGCCCCAGCGCCCGAAACTGCTTTCCAGCTACTGGGAGGCAGTTACCTGTGCTGCAGCGCCAGCAGTGGCCCTGCCTCGAAGCTGGGTCGCGCCCGCAGGTAGGCCCAGTGGTACCACTCACCCCCCCCCTATCGTCGCTGACGCCGTCCTAGCTGTCTCCACCGCGCCACCGTGACTATTACCATTACAGGGGCAAGTGCACGGTGGTGCCATTCCAGGACGTGTACTCGGCCAGGTCGTTCCTGCCGCTGCCCGACGCGTTCTTCACCACTCTCCACTATAACCCAGACACTAGGAGGCTGGCTACCATACAGGGCGAGATACGCATTGGCGCCAGCCACCAGGTAAGCCTCTGCTTGCCGTGTCGACCATTCTGCTCGACAAACCTGCCGTGGTCCTCAGAGGTGTCTCAAGTGCATCACCAGTGGCTATGTATGCAGTGGTGGTATAATGGTGGCAGCCAGCAACAGCTGGCTGCTGCTGTGGTTGTTTTGTCCAATGCTAGTTGCTTCAGGTCTCGCCTCCAACCACCGCGTGCATGCAGGTCTCTTGCCTCTCTCAAGCTGGCGTGCCAAACCCAAACTTGGGTATCACACTGTTGCACCTTGCAGGCGAGAAGCAGGCAGAAGGCACGTAGCAGCAACTGCCACTGTGACTAGCTGCATGCCGTCGGCGCACTCCGAAACTGACGCTGAAAGCCATTTCGTGACACTGCAGCCCTGCCTGTGCTTCCAGAAGCATCGCTAGCCCACTGCTTGCTGCCGTCATTTTGCTTCTGGTCGCGCACTCACTCACTCACTCACCCTTCTTGTCATCTAGCCCTCGAACTCCAGCTATTTTCGACTTCAGTAGCCACGTCCAAAGGTGGCAAGGTTGGTCCGGGACGGCTGGCTAGCTATAAAGTGCCAGTCGAGCCAATCGTTGCTTTCTGGCTGAGCTCAGCCACCGGGTCTGGCCACCGCCCTCTGGCCTGAGATGGTCGATTGGCTAGAGCCGATCTGCCCTTTGCTCACCATTCGCCCTCCCCCCACGCACAGTCTCAAGGTCGACAGCAGAAAGCGCTCACAACCAAACAGAGCAGGTGATGATGGCAACTGGGGTTGTAGAGCAAGCAAGCGAGTGTTCTCTCTCGCTCTTTCCCGTCTATCTCGCTTCTCTCTCCCTCTCCCCGTTTATCTCTCTGTCTCTGTCTGCCTGTCTCCATTTCTCTCTATCTCTCTCCCTGTCTGTCTGTCTCCGTTTCTCACTGTCTCTCTCGTAGTCTAGTTTCAGCTGCCGGTGTCCCTGGGCTGAGAGGGCCGAGCTCTCACCTCCCCGTGAGCTCTTGCTCACGCGTGCACCCTCCTTTCCTGTGCCACGCTTCTCCTGCCACCCCCTAACTTGATGGGCTGACATGAGAGAGGACAAGTTTTCCTAGCTAGGAGGGCTGCAGGGTGATGGTGAGCACGTTTCCACTGTACGAGGACTCCAGAACAGCTTTACCAAAATCGCAATCGCCGATCCTTGCATCAAAACTGTCTGCTTCCCTGCTTCGCCGTGACTGCGCATTGCAGGTAGTGCGTCGAGATTCGCTTTGACTACAACCTTCTCACTCAATTTTCCTTTGCTGCATTATCTTCATCTGATCGGTCAAGGCTGAGACCTGCTTTCGGAAACTTGGCTCCCCAGGGTTTTGTTCTAGCGGAGCCTTTAAGTAGAATGCACCTCAGGATAGTAGTCAAGTCGTGTTAGGAAAGGACCTTGCATACCGACATAGATCGTTTGTTGCCCTAACCATTGGCGCCTGTTTGCTGATCTAGAAATATGTGCCCCCTTGCTATGGTCAAACTGCAGTACCTTCCAGTCGAACTGCCGATGCAAGGCAATATTCTTGCTCGGAATGAGAACGACGAATGAGATTTACGAAAGAACGACGAATGAGAACGCCCTCTTACGCTGCTTCTCCTGAACGTTTACGGCAGCAGTAG
>WPIO01000042.1:2405000-2530000 GCA_009760855.2 Cristatella mucedo
ACAGGTGTAGTCTGCTATTACCATACTCGTCGTCTCGCTGAGCCCCACTTAAAATAATCGCATTGCCTGCCTTTTGCAGAAGAAGTTCATGAAAGGTCTGCGAATATATGGAAAGAACTTCTTCAAAATTCGAAAGGAGCTGCTGCCACATAAGGAGACGGTATGTGTCTGCCTGCAGGCCTTATATATATATATATATATATATTTATATATCTCGAGAGCTCCTTATAGGCAGCCCTAGTAGCTGCAGCCGGGCGGCCTTCGCCAGCTCAACCTAGGATCTCCAGCCCTCCTCCTATCCTTTGCTCTCATTCAACCATCCTCCTCGTCTACCTCGTCTCCTAGCAGCAGTCACCTATCGTCGGGCGCGTGCATCAGCCTGCAACCGCCGCAGGGCGCACACACCCAGAAACGTTCACGGGACGTTGTGATTTCAGTGCAATCTCGTTGAATACTACTACTACTGGAAGAAGCTGCCCGTGGCGTTCGGCAGCAGGCCGAACGCTCGACGCCGCGCGGGCTTCTTGAGGAGGCAGAGCGTGCGGCCTGCCACCAGTGAAGGTGAGCATCCGATTCCCCCCCCCCACTTCCCGGAAAACGAAACGAGAGCTATCGGACGTGGCTAATGAGCTGGAAGGACTCATTGGACTGGCTGTAGCTCCGAGACATCCAGCACTGGCAGCATAAGCCCTTCCGTCTTTTCTTCCGCTTCTGCAAGTGAGCAGCTGCAGAGCAGAGAGCCTCCTCCCCCCCACCAACTTATGGCAGGCTACTGCTGGCAGTGCTTGCGCGCGTCCTGCTATCGACGCAGATTCACCCGCATTTATGCCGAACGGGCAGCATCGCAAGCTGGCTGCTGCTCTGCGGGCGTTTCTCCTTATGTGCACATTTGCTCTCTGGGCCATGCAGCATGCCATGTCCGCAATCTTAGCCGCTCGGTGCACACGCTGCCGTTGCAACGACAGCGAATAGTGGCGCCTTCCAATGCGCTAGCCATGTGCTAGGATGCACTGCCACTGGGCAATCAGTCGCAGGTCATGCAGCAGACGTCGTAATGGGATAAGCGTATTCATCGCAGCAGCACGCTGCATTGCTGGCCAGGGTCCGACCTAGCTCGAGAGCGGGGCAGTGAACACGTGGATGCGCTGGCGACAGCCTGCTTGTCCTATCCACGTGAGTTGCTGTACCGAACAGTTGGTGACTTAGCAGCCGATCTCAGTGCAGCACCTGGCGTGTGCACAGATGATGGGTGGCTCAGTCATTGCCTCTTGTTTCATCATTCTTAGAATGCAAGGGCTTGCTTTTGATTCTCCTGGCTAAGACAGATGCTCTTTGGCCAATTCTGACCGACCTCTGTTTTATTACCACTTCTTTGCTGAGGTAGTTTGCATGTGCTGTTTAAAGAGTCACTTCCCACTAGCCCCCTCCCACATTGAGTCTCTTACTCAAGCCTGATCCATTCCGATATTGCTAGCTCTTGCGTACTAGTGGGTTGAGCAGGAGGTTACCTGTGCTCACGAGCTGTTTCCACTGATGGGATGCAACGAATTACTGCAACCCGCTCTAATTAAGCAAAAATCACCCAGAAATCGGCTGCGGGGAAGCTCAAATTGTGAGTGAATATTGTTGTACACGGTCGTTATAACGAACCCACCAAATGTAGTAACCATTGTACTCGAACGTTCTCATGCAAATGGGCTACAAAGACCACGGCCACTACTGCACGGGAAATCGGCCACACAAAGCTTCAACTTGGACTCCCAATTACACTGCCGTTCAAGCGCTTTCCCGTACACCTTTGTGCCATTGAGCACGGCTTTCACATGCAATCCACTGCAGCAGTACTGGCTTGTTGTGTTGGCCGGGGTCGATAACGTTAGTCCCTTCAAGTGCGCTAGTCAACTTTTGGTTTGTAGAAGGCAGCAGCTCTGTCAGCGACGAGTCGGAATTTGACGGCAATGGTGAAATAAGTTGCTTCAAGTGCGAAGTGATGAGTGAGTGTCCCTCTCTTCTACGGTCGGTGCGGCACCCTCCTCCCCCCAATCCCCCCCTGCTTGCCGGCAAGCAAGCTCTATACAGTTTCTCTCTCTCTCTCTCTCTCTCTCTCTATCTCTCTCTCATCTATCTATATCTCTCTCTCCCCTTGCTCCCTGCGATGCCTGTCGCAGGCCTCCAGCCTCCTTTCAAGCAAGGCCATGCACCGCTCCCCGGAAGTCGTGCTCGACCGTGGACGAACACTGTTTGACTTCCTGTGCTCAGTTCCACCGTCGAAGGTGTGGCACCAGGTGGACGACAGAGGCTACCTGTGCGAGGAGTGCTCGGAGCGCTACAAGAAGTACGGCGGCCGCGACGAGGGCAGCGACTGCGACGGCACCGTCGGAGGCCTGCCCGATTACGTGTTCAGACCGGTGCAGCCCAGCGGCGTGCTGCCTCCGCCTCTGCAGTCGATCGAGCACAAGGTCATCGTGGCGCCCACGTCGACGTCGTCGCGCACCAAGGACAGCATCAGCACCGCGGCGGCGGCAGCGGCGCCCGACGAGAGCGCACCGCCCACTCCGGATCGCGAGCTGTCCGGCGACAGCGCTCCGAACTCGGCTGCCTCGTCGTCGTCGGCTTCGTCGTTTGCCTCCAAGGTGCGCGCCTCGATCTCCTCATCCTCATCCTCCTCCGATGCCACCACTGCCGGCTCATCCTTCGCTGCTGCTCACGTCCTGCATCTGTCCAGCTTGCAGGCAGCAGCGGGCTGCACGAGCGTGCCAATTGCCAATCAGGCCCTGATTGGCACGCTCTAATCTAACTCTTTAATCCCTGATCTAATCTAACTCTTTAATCCGCCGTTCGTTCTTTCGTTCGTTTGCGCCAGTCGCCACCACCGCTTAAGAAGCGCCGGACGTCGGCTGCCGGATGTCCGGTCAGCGAAGCCCCACTCGTCGGGCGCACGTCGCCGTCCGCCGGCAGCAAGGCCTCGGCGGGGCCGCCATTGGCCTCCACAGGCCCGCCGTTCGTGCCGTCGTTAGGGATGTCTGCGCCGTGCTTGTTGCCTGCAGCAGCAGCTGCTGCCGTCGTCGGCGGTGGCGGCTCGACAGCGCTGCCGACGCCCGGCAGCAAGGCGGCGGCGGGTCGAAGTGAGAGTGGCGACGCAGTGCCCGTACCTGGTGGAGGACCCGCTCGAGGTTTCATGCCGGTGCGTACCGCATCGGAGGATTCTGCCACGCCCCTGCTTCGGCATTAGCCCAGTGTGGTGGGGCGATCCTCACCAGCAGGGGAAAAAACTCTCGCGCTGCGCTTGCATTCCGGTGTGTCTGCAGCTGCTGCTGCTGCTGCTGCATGGCCGCGGCCGGTGGCAAGCCACCTGTGGCTCGTGGTCACAAGCTTCGCTTTTCGGGTGTGTGTGTGCAGGGCAGCATCATCAGCAGTGTGCTGCCGCCCCTGATTCCTGCGACTGCTGCCGGCGAGCCGGCGACTAGCGACGAAGCTGACGGCGACAGCGATGACGGCCGCGACGTGCGACTCGCGAGTCTGATCAAGATCGAGCCAGGGTTACGTGGCGGAGGCAGCGTCTCGCCACCGCCTGCCGTCATCGAGCACCAGTGCCACGTGTCTACGAATGCAGTGTGAGTGACCGCCGGCGCCGCGCGTGGAAGCTCGTGCTCTCCTCCGGCACCGAGTTGAGGTTTAGCTACGCACGGTGACGATGGCTGCGCGGCAAGCTTTATAGCCGGACGCGAGCCGCGGTTATTTGGCAAGCTTAATGCTCAGACGAGCTGCCGTGGAGTGGTGCGCCTTTGTTTAGCAGGCAGCAGAGTCAGTTTGCAGCCGGCCCCTCCTGCTGCTGTAACTGCTCGGTCGGACATTGTTTCCGCCGGACCAGCCGTAGCCAACAAAGGGCTTACTTTGGCTGTTTGAAAGGCAGGCTGTTTGGAATGATAGCCTGGCTTTGTCAACAAAAACTGAATTGACTGTATCAACAGATTGCACCGAGAAATGATCGCTCATGAGCCGGCTAATGGAGTGTGTGCATGGGAAGCAACCGGTGGTGGTGGTGGACCCTTGCAAAAGCAACCGTTCATTGTGAACTGTCTGCGAACCGCTTGCTTGCCCCGTGCTGCTGCTGCTGCCACTTCGGACCGATGGAGATGCAGCAGCTCACGTCCACTGCTCTACTGACGGGGTGGGGGGCTTGCGCTCGAGACGTCTGACACGTGTCATCGCTAGCTAAGCAACCCGCACTACTCAATAATAAAATGCTTACGTTAGGCACCTTAGGAGCTGTAACTTTGTATGGCTCAAATATCGGATAAAATGCAGGTCTGGTTGTCTTCTGTGACTCGGCATAAGTAAGATGTTGGCCACAAAAGTCTTCCATTTGGTAAGTCAACCACTCACCGGTGCGCCCCTGATTGCCGGACGCTCAGAGAATATCCTGCCAATAGATTGCAGTCCTGTGCCGTTGTGGCAGCTGCATTGTGAAGTGCTGCAGCTGCCTCCTCATCTGCTCACTGCTGCGGCTGAGGCTGCGATGTGCCATCAGTGAGCATTTCCTGCCGGATAGGCGTGAATGTGATTCCCGTGTGAGCGTTGCATGCATCGTCACCCTTGGCTGATGCTAGACAGCTGTGAGTGGCTTGCAGGGCTGGGCAGCCGAGCTCGCTGCCGCGGCAGTCAGGAGCGGTCAGCTGGCGGTCCGCCCGATTAGTTGCGGCCCACCCAGTTCTGATCTTGGCCTAATTTCGAAGGATGGCAGACGTATGAGAGCAAATTTTTGCAAGCTCGCTAACTCGGAGACTTGCCGACGAATCTTGAAAAGCATAAAAATAGCATTGAATGCCACGTGGTTGCATTTGCAGTGCAGTCCTGTGCACCACCACCCCACCATATGCGCAGACCGCCTCGGCTGGCATTCTCCGTGTTGCGTGCTGCCGCCGCCGCGGAGGCAGATGCATTCAAGTGCACTGCCTCTCGTGTCTTCCCACAGATTTTACCGCGTGCTCGGCCGCCGGAGCAACTCCTGCGCCAGGAGCGACATCGTCTTCAAGCCTCCGCCAGATCACAGCCTCGCCAAGGCTCGCGAGCAGCGGGCCCGTGCCACCGAGGTCAGGGTCAAGGAGGAGCGGCGGGAGGAGCGAGCGTCAGAGCGGGTAGGAGGCAGGCTTGGCCGTCGAGTTGTGCAAGCGCTTGTCCTGCTGCCAGCCCCCCTTTTCTCTCTCTCTCTCTCTCTCTCTCTCTCTCTCTCTCTCGACGTGGCTAACGGGCTTTCAGGCCTAATAATTTTGGTTGAGCCACTTTGTTCTCGTACGTTCGGCAAAACGTCGGTTCTGTTTGGCGCAACAATACTATAGCGTAATAGAAAGCACGTGTCGAGCGTGCTTATCGCCCACCGCATGTGCAGGTTCAGCGTGACTAGTTCCATCCTATCAGTCTGCACTTTGACCGTTTCTTCTTGGTCCACTCGTCGTCTGTGAGTCTGGGGTCGGTGGCACAGACAATGCGATCCCGGATCGCATTCATCAGCTGTCTGCGTGTCTGTCTTGCCTTCATCCTAAGAGCAAACACAACATAACAAGTCACGTGCAGTAACGGTAGCTTAAGGACTTAGAATCCAATTGACAACTTCCAAAATGACGAGTGTCTCATTCCCAAAAAAATAGAGCAGAGCAAAACAAGCAGAATTCTAACAGTTCTGTTTCAAAACTACTTGAGTAATTAGCACATGTATCAGGTCAGTCAACAAGATTTGAAGTTCTTGAAGTGAAATGTGCCGACACTTCGGCCCGCACTCGGTGGTGTAGAAACTTATATTGGATGGTAGCTGAGCAAACAATGCATTTTCAGCCATTCCCCAAGGTCTTGGCGTGGGAGTAAGGCTGCTTACTCTTCCAAGACCCAAGTTGTAGGCTGCTCTACTCCAGCAGCAGACAATACTTCATTCCTCATTGCTAACTCGCTTCCACAATTCTTACGCAACGACAACTACCCTCTCCTACTGCCGACTATGGCACATCCTTTTCAGCGGTCCTGAGCTGCTACTTCTATGCTGCTCTCTACCTCAACTGCTCTCCTGACTCTGCTGTGCTTCCCACTTTCTCTTTGTTGCGTGAGACGAAATCTGTTGGCTACCGAATGCGTACCGAAAGCCGCTTAGGCTGTGAGTGCGCTATACAAAACTCTCCTGCGTAACACCCACATGGTCTTTATGACTTTGTGGAGTTACTGACAGAGATACACACCTATCAGACCTACTCCTACACCTGGTTAGGCTTCGTAGCACCTGCTGTTCTGACTCAAATCATTTAGCTAGACCTCATACAAAGCTCAAATCATTCAGATATCACACCCTTAGCATGCTTCCAAAGGCAGGAACTCACTACCAAATGACGTCATGACATCACCTGACTTGACATTTAAAAAGAAGCTGCAAATGCAAATGACTTTGTGGAGTTACAGACGGAGGAGATACATTACATTACATAACTAGCTTCCACAATTCTTACGCAACGACAACTACTCCCCTGCTGCCGACTATGGCTCATCCTTTCCAGCGGTCCTGAGCTGCTACTTCTATGCTACTCACATCTTCAACTGCTCTCCTGACTCTGCTATACTTCCCACTTTCTCTTTGTTGCGCGAGGTGAGGTCTGTTGGCTATGCTGCCGTTGAGAACACTGAATGGTTCTGTTCATTCTGCCGACTGCTCACAGTCATCAGGTGGTGGTGCTTTGTCATCGAGGGGCATCTTTCTCACCTGTCTCACCAGCCAGGCATCCAGCCAGCTTGGCGAGTTGCGCGAAATCGACGGGCACACCTGTATTCGATTAGCCGATAGCGCTCTTATGCCACCCCTGATGGGATTTACTTTCGGTCCACTTGAGGCACTATCTTAGTTTCGATTGCCATGTTACCCCTGTTGCCATCCGAGCTCTTGAGGCTGCTATTGAAGACCGCTGTCCGTTCGCGTGCACCCTGTTGCGTATTCCTGCAAGCGCATGCAGCCATGACCAGTGTGTTTGCGCAATGTTGTTTTTTGCGTTTCTTGCTCAGCCTCGAGACTGTGTGTAGTGATTCCGCGGCTTCCGTTCTTAGTTCTTAAGAGCCACGCTTGTGCTGAGCGCCTGAGTGCTACCGGCTATCATTGTTTGCTGATCAGCACTGATCGAAGTGGCAAGGGTGCCACCATCTCTCGTAGCCGGCTCGCAGCACGATTGAGCGATGTCTTGGTGCCTCCCCCCCCCCAGCGACACAGCGCTATCTATCAGCCGCCAGACTGCTCGAAGACTCGACCGACGTCGGAGTCTTCGAGCCGTCGCTGTCTGCCATCGTGCAGCTAGTCAGCATGAGAAACTCGCTTGCATGCAGGCTGTGCCGTTCGTCCTCTCTTACCAGAGGCCAGCAACGTAATTTCAAGTCCCCCGTGAGATTACCGAGCACCGTCCACGGCTTCATTGCCACTGTACCTTGCTGCCTCTTCCTCTGCCGCTGCCTCTCCCTGACGCTGGGTCACCGGTCGCCGCTGCCGTGATACGCTCGTTGCAGGCGCGGGAGCATGGCCTTCCCGACGGCCTTGCAGCGGCCTCGTCGTCATCATCGGTGGCAGCAGTGGCCTCATCGTCACGATCGTACCGCCCCTCGTCCGCGGCCGCCAGCGGCCACTGCTCGACGTCGGCTGCAGCGGCAGCCGAACGTTCGATGGCCGGCACTCCACGGCTCTACGCTATGGATCCAGCTATGGCGCCCTACTACCCGCTTGGCAGTGGTGGTGGTGGTGGTGGCGCCTCGTCCATGACGTCCTCTCTGACACCAGCGCTCATGCACCTGGGGCACCTGGCGCGCCCACACGGCTCTGGGCTGGGTGAGCCGCGCTGCCGCATTCGATTTGCTCACACTTTCGCTCGCCGACGCGACTGCCGGACGCCGGTGCGAGCCCGGATTGCGCTTACGTCGCAGGCGCCGCCGACGATTACACGCGCCATCTGGCCGCCATCCAGTCGATCGAGGCCATGATGCAGCACCAGCAGCAGCAGCAGCGCCTGTTCGGCAGTGGCATGTACCAGCTGCCGCACGAAATGCGGCCGTCGAGCGTCGCTCCGATGGCCGGAGGCGGCGGAGGGCTGCCTCCGGACTTCAGGGAGCGCGTGGAGGCGGCGTGGAAGTCGCAGCAGGAGCCTATCACCCGTGAGCAGTATGAGATGCACATTCGTGACAAGCAGAATGCTGCCACGATGGCAGCTGCTGGTACGTGTAGCGGCGCCTTGTCGCGTCAGCTAGTCTGTGCTAGCCTGGTCAGCTAGTCAGCTCTGTTGCCCACTCGAGAGGGTTGCATTTTCCCTTGAAGGCATGAATCCGTTCGACCCACTGCTTCGGGAGCAGCTGCAGCAGCAGTTGCATCAATTCCGGCTGGCTACCGCTGCTGGTGCGCTGCCACCGGGCATGTCACCCCATGCACCTCTGACGGCCCTATCCAATTACTATCAGTCGCACATGGCTGCTGCTGCAGCGGCGGCAGCTGCAGCAGCATCTAGCGGCGATCCGACAAGAGGAGACAGGCTGTCCAGACTAGGTAGGTTCTTTGATGTTCAAATTTATTTTGCATACTGTCTTCTGCCTCTCTATCATTGTCTTTTCTCATCTCTCATCTCATCTGTGTGTGCGTGTGTGCGTGTGTGTGTATGTGTGTGCGTGCGTGCGTGCGTGCGTGCGTGTGTGTGGTGCGTGTGCACGTGCCTCTCTCACTTCCTCTCCTCCCGCTCCCGTCTCTCTCTTACCCTCTCTGCTCCTCTCCATACCTTTCTCTCCCCCTCTTCCCCCTACTGCTAGTCTGTCCGCCCGCCTATCTGTGTCTGTCGGTTTGTCAGGCTCTCTTTCTGTCTGAGTTCTGCTGTTACGTCGACGTGACTCACCGTCGTGTCGTCCGTTTAAGGCTATCCGTCGCAGACGATGCCCGTGCCACCGTCCAGCGACTCGCCGCTCGGCGGCATCAGCGACCGCCTGCCATTCCCGCCGCCGCCGGCTCACCTGTCGCACACTCACACGCACACACACTTGCACGTGCACCAGCCGCCAAGCGAGCTGGCCGCCGCCGCTGCCCCGTTCCTGCCGCCGCACCTGCTATCCGGCGGTGGCGGCGGGAATCCGGGCGGCGGTGGGCCTCTGGGTCCGGGCGGAATTGACCCGCTGGCTGCTGCTTTGATGGGAATGGGCGCTGGCACTGCCGGGCAGCCCATGGGTGCTGCAGCCGGTGGTGGTGGTGGTAGCCTCGGCCTGCCTTCGCACTACATGATGCCGTCCGCTGCAGCCGCGGCTGCGGCGTACCAGCAAACGGCCGCCACCGCCGCTCTGTTCGGCCTGCCGGCCCCTTCTCACGCGACGATGGGCGGAGGCGGCAGAGACTACCCGTTTGACTACTACTTCGGACGGCAGTTCGAGCCCCAGCAGATGCAGGTCGGTGAATCCGTCCTTCGGCGGAGGCAGCGCTCGGTGCGGTCGGTTGCGCGCCCGAAGGCGAACAGCGTCCGAACGGTTGCTGCCGCTGCTCGTCGTTGTAGCTGCCGCCCCACATTCAGCAGGAGCTGCAGCGGCAGATGTTTGACAGAGATCGACAGCTGGCGGCTGCGATGGCCGAGGCCTCGAGGCACTGATCGCCGTCTGCTGACATCCGGGCCACACCGTCTGCTCGTGTGGTGCCCCCGCGGCGGCGGGGCGGCAGCAGCAGCACACGGGCAGCTACTGCTCAGATCTCATCATTCCTTGCCCTTTTGAAGTAGCCTGCAGAAAATAAAGTGGCAGCTGCGCTCGCCGCCTCAATCACTTTCACTCCTAGCAGGCAGGCACGCGGTTGCTGTCATGATGCTGCTTCCCACATCCTGCGAAGGGTCGATGCTTGGCCAGCACTTTGGGAGGCTTGTTGTGCCGTGTGCGCTTTCGGATGAGGTCAAGCGCGAGTCAGTGCCTGGAGCCCAATTCGGCTGGTATGCTGGGCAGGTGTGTGCTGAGTGCTGTACCAAATAGCTGAGCATCAGCAACGATCTCACGATTACTTAGTGTATGTACGGTGGTTTCTGGCACTATACTTACTAGCCTGAATCTACCCTGTCGCTTCACTGGCGACAGACAATGATGAAAGCTTTTTTATGGGGTAGGACTGTAGCTTTTGAGCGCAGTGGCTAAATGCAGTTTGCCTTATGCAGCAGTATGCTTAGCTGTCATGCCTACGTTGGAGCCGGAGGCGTCTCGTCCTCCGTGGATGCACTAGGGCATGTCCGATAATTGCATGACGTTACGAATGCAATAAACTGAAGGCTTACGAATCGCCGATTGTTACTCGGGTAACCACTCGGGCGCTCAGTTGCCTAATGCATTGAGTATCAGATGCGAGGTTCAGGTAGCTACTGTGCTTCCGAGCTGCTTGCCTAAAGATGGCATCGAAAAACAAGAAAATTGATTGCCTCTTGACACTCAGCGACAAGGAAATCCTTTCGGTGTGGCCGAAGTATCGAGGTAGGATCTTCCAGAAGTTCTACAGGGGTTTAGCTCCAGCGGATCGCAGGTGGTGGGTGTAGGAGTTGAATGTGGGTGTGCATGCTCTTCACTACTATGTAGTGGGTTCGAATACTGTAATAGGTGATTCTTTGTTGCCAACTGCAAGCAGCCAGTGTCAGCCTCTCTTAGGCTGTCCTGACGCTGTACAAATCAGCTAGTATTTTTGTATGTATGGGTGGTGAAAAGAATTGGTTGAGATTCTACTGAGTTGGAGACGGATAAGGCTTCGCAGGGCAGAAGAGAAGCTCTACTAGAAAGTTTCGGGAAATTTGAGAGCGTTCAGGAAAGTTCATAAGGCCCCGAAAATGCCACGTAAGAGGATCTCAAACTGTAATACGATCAGCTGCGGCGGCGGTTGCAATGCAGCAACGGAAGTAGCAGCCGAAGCCACCGGAGGCTGACGGTACCGTTGTAATTCCAAGCACTTGATGGACCAGCTGCTGGTAAACGAAGAAAAATACTGAATAGCCAAATTTGATGACAGGACGAGGTTAAACGTATAAATTAGTATTTGAACTTCTTGGGACTTGCAAATGACTGAGTATACATTCAGGCATAACAATTTTAGTTAGCAATATATGTAGCGTACCAACCGGGGATAGGCTTTTAGACCGCTTGGCGATTTGGCAGATTTAGTTATGTAGACTTTATCGCCGATAAGCAGTTCGGCATAGCAGGTTTAGTTTAGATTTTAAGGTTTAGATTTACGGCATCGCAGATAAGCGGCAAAGACAGGTTCGTGGTCTAAGGTTTATAGCTTAGCAGCGCTTCGGCAGATTAAGGGTTGTATGCCTTTGCAGATAAGCAGTTAAACGGGTTTATAGTTTAGCATTATAGTAGGATATTTTATGGCTTCGCAGATGACTGTAGTTTGGTTCATACATCAGAGAGCCAGCCGATGAACAACGCCATCGGTTTATTGCTGAAGGCGCGGAGCCGCAAGACGCACGACTCCCTTCGCCCCCTTCTCACACTCCAGTCTCCTCTCCTCGACCCCGGCTGTCCCTTGGCCGACCCCGATGGTGAATCCACCATCTGTTCACCAGCGGGTTATCGGTCTGTGTCAACGCCTCATTAGAAGCTGACCACAGCTGTGCACAGGCCCCTCTCGGGGATGCTCCCACCAGCTGTTGAGGAAAGGAGTGGGTGGTACCAACCTGCATGCAATTGAACTACACGCCCCCTTGACCTTAAGGTCACAAGTTTGCAGCACCAACACATGTAGCTGCAATGTTCAGGGCAGCATTGAGCGAGCCAAGCCTCTACAAATGCGACACTACACATGCAGTGCCGTATCGGCATAGCAGCCAACATCGATAGCTGACCCCACAGGCGGGCTGGCTACCTTACAGCTGCTCGCATGAGGCGCGCTGGTGCACGCTGGCCTTTCGCGACTTTCGTGGCCGGCCACGTGAGCCGCCGGCCATCGTCCGCTGACGGTTCTTTTCCCGGTTTGATTGCCCTGATTGCCCTCCCTCTTGCCGATTTGATTGCCAAGCACGATCTAGGCTTTGACTTGTACGTGGATGACACTCAGTTGTACCTTTGCTTTGATCCCTCCCAGCCTCCGAGCACCTCGAATTCTCTCAACTCACTTGCTGCATGCATTGATGACATCCGCACGTGGATGGCAGCAGATTTTCTAAAACTAAACGATGATAAAACTAACTTACTAGTTATGGGCAAACCCAGTGTGATTCAGAGATTGGAAAGGCTGACGCTCAAAATTGGCTCTGCCAGCATATCTCCAGTTGAATCAGCTCGAAATCTAGGTGTCATGCTCCAAAGTGACCTCTCGTTAGACGACCACATCAGCTCCATAGTCAAATCTGCCTACTTTCAGCTGCATAACATTGCTAAAATTCGGGCTTGTTTAGATAAAGATACCACGTCTAAGCTGGTCCATGCATTCGTGACATCCCGTCTCGACTTCTGCAACTCACTGCTTACTAGCCAACCAGCATGTGCGATCAGGGGATTGCAGCTGGTGCAAAACTCCAGAGCTAGGATTGTCTGTCGTGAGCGTCGCAGTTGCCACGTTATACCACTTCTCGCCGACCTGCACTGGCTCCCAGTCAAGCAACGGATCGACTTTAAGGTTTTGTCGCTGACTTTTAGGTCACTTCATTCTTTGGCTCCAGCCTATCTCTCAGATCTACTCCCCCACCAGGCCAAGCATCGTACCACCCGCTTTTCGGAATCCAACAGTCTACAAATACCTCGTACAAACCTTAAATCCTTTGGAGACCGTACATTGAGTTCGTATGCTCCCAAAGCCAGGAACTCCCTCCCGACTTGCGTCAGAACATCCCCTGACTGGACCACATTTAAAAAGAACTTAAAACACCTATTTAGGACAGCATTTAGTAGGTCCCTGTGATTCGTCCTTGATGTGCTTATGCGTGCTGACACTGTGCATGCTGCCACTAACCAAATTTGTATGCTGACCCTGTGCATGTCACCCCTAACTATGTTATTCATGTTGCTTATCAAGGATGCTATTACTCACCATTCAATTGCATTTCCCTTTGCAGCAATTGTAAAGCGCCTAGAAAGAGTCAGAGGGCGCTTTATCAAATGCATTATTATTATTATTATTATTATTATTAAAGTTATTACACTGACGTATAACCCGCTGCGGCTTGCTCCTTCATACCTTGCTAAACTGCTGGACCAATTTCAGCCTCCTCGTGCCCTTGAGTCCTCTATGGGCAATAAATTAGCTTTTCCATTCCTCCGATTAAAGACTGTTGGTGACAGAAGCTTTAACTCTGTTGGTCCAAGACTGAGGAACTTTCTTACGCAGTTCTTACGTAACGACGCCTACTCCCCTGCAGCCGTCTATGGCACATCCTTTCTCGCCGTTCTGAGCTGTTACTTTCATGCTACTCACTACCTCAACTGCCCTCCTGACTCAGCTACGTCTCTCACTTTCTCTTTGTTGTTTGAGATGAAGTTTTTTGGCTACCGAATGCATACCGAAAGCCGCTAGGGCTTTGCGTGCGCTTTAGAACACTCGGTCGCGTAACACCTACATAGTCTTTGTGGCTTTGCGGAGTTACAGACTGAGATTCGTTACATTCCACGGGCTTTCTACATAAATGTATTCCCATCGCCGCTGCCGGGGCGAGGCTTTTTGGTGCACTAGGCAAGATCAAATATCTGGTGCCTAGCCACTAACGGCCTCTTCCACCTGCCCATTACGAAATAAAGCCAAATTTTCAAGATTTAAAAAATGTATTATCACAAAGACCCATAAAATACACAAACAACATGTGGATGCTGTAATAAATAAAATGTTAAAAATTGATGTTGAAAACTTGTCTTTCCTTACTTTTTTTTGCAAACTTGCAGACATTTCTGTAATGTCGAGAGAATATAATAATAGTAATAATAATAATGCACTTGATAAAGCGCCTTCTCAGAGAACTCAATCTCTTTCTAGGCGCTTTACATTTGCTGCAAAGGGAAATGCTTATATGCTACATCTGATTCAATAGAAATTGCTGCAAGCCAACCACTCTTTCTTGGCACATTGCTGAACTAAGGTAATATTTATTAGCTTAATATTAAAAAAACTCTTTCTCTACTAGCCACTAAACTGGCAAGGGAAAAATAATTCTGAGTGACACTAAACGATTGGGAAAATGTCTATCAGTTTATGCTGCAATAGAAATAGCAAGACCTGGTGGGGGTTTTTCCGGGGTTCATTGTCTGGGGAAGCTATTTGACATTCCCATTCATCTAAATTGTTGCTATCTCCACGAGTAAGAGACTCCTTCAAAGGCATGCTAAGGATAATAACTAAGAATAATCACTAAGGGTAATCACTAAGGATTTCCTCTATTTCGAAAATCTTGGAGATATCATTCAGGAATCCCAAACGATGCGAAGTTTTTGAATTTGATGGAATCTATCTTTTAGAGATTATGTTACCACATCTACAACAGCATAATAAAACTTAACCTCATTGCTCTCTGCTTGGGATCCTGCACAGCCCTGTGCTTCCTAATCAAACTGCCTTCTCCTTTTCAATCGTCGATTTGCTTCAAAAGTGGGTTCAATCTCTTTATCGATTTGATATACATCCGCCAATATTTTATGGAAGTTCTCTTCACAGAGAGTACTGATGTACGTTTTGCTGTTCTCCTCCAGAGACTCCTCCTGAGACTTGCACTCACTAAAGATGTATTCTTGAAAACCTGTCATTAACCAGCTGGTCGAGCACGTTAAAAAGAATGAAATGTCAGAAAAGCTTCAATCGGGGTTTAAGAGGCGGCACTCAACTGAAACTGCTCGCCTCCGTGTTACCAATGACATCCTACGCAGCAACGATGTATCTCCGTCAGTAACTCCACAAAGTCATAAAGACCATGTGGGTGTTACGCAGGAGAGTTTTGTATAGCGCACTCACAGCCTAAGCGGCTTTCGGTACGCATTCGGTAGCCAACAGATTTCGTCTCACGCAACAAAGAGAAAGTGGGAAGCATAGCAGAGTCAGGAGAGCAGTTGAGGTAGTGAGTAGCATAGAAGTAGCAGCTGGACCGCTGAAAAAGATGTGCCACAGTCGGCAATTGGAGAGTAGTTGTCGTTGCGCAAGAATTGTGGAAGCGAGTTCCACAGTCTAGGACCTGCAGAGCTAAAGCTTCTGTCGCTAACTGTCTTTAAGCGGAGGAATGGGACAGCTAATTTATTGTCCACACAGGACCTGAGGGCGCAAACAGGCTGAAACTGATGCAGCAGTTCAGCTAGGTACGAAGGAGCCAAGCCGTGGCGGGCCTTGTGGGTCAGCGTAAGAACTTTGCTCTGTATCCTTTGCTGAACCGGCAACCATCCTAGCTCTTTCAGCAAAGGTGGCACGTACTCAAACCGCTGGGACTTAAAGACCAGCCTTGCAGCCATATTCACAGTCCGCTGTAGTGGCATAATAGCTTTCTTATCTCAATCTCACACTCCTTTGCCATTTGAGTTATATCCGCCACTACTTTGTGGAAGCTCTATTCACTTCGGAGAGTACTGATGTACTTTTTTGTTTTCCAGCTGGCTGTTTAACTCTCTCTCTCTCTCTCAAGTCAAATGATGTTTGCTGTGGAACTTTGCTGGTGAAATTTAGCTCAAGCAACATATTGTACCAGGCAAGAAGCGATATTACAAATAAAAATTGTGCCATGTTATTGGCCAGCGTTTGTGCTTCAGATCTCGTCATAGCTCCAGCACACTCTTTCTGACACGTATCTTCAAATATCTCAATCGCAGAGCATCGTAGACTTTGTCAAGGTTGTACCTGAGCGGTTTCAGAGCATCAAATCTAATTTCCTATCTTGTTTCACACTGAGTGGTTTTACGGTAAGATCACTGGCATTAATGATGTGACTTTTGAGGACTCCCCAAATCGAGTCTGATGCTGAGAACACATTGGATGTTTGCTGCACCAAAGCAAAGAAGTTCGCAGCCTCCTGGCAATTCTTTGCTGCATCACTTACAACTAGACTCGGGAAGTGGGCAAAGCAAGGTACATAAAAGACATGTGGATTTATGTTCAGAACCCACTTCTGCACTCCATTTTCATTGCCTTGCATGTTTCTGCCATTTTCATAACAACCCTGTCCTCTCATATCCCATATGTCTGAACTGTTCAAACAGAACTTCAGCCGTGAATGCACATGTAGTCTCTTCTATAATAATAATAATAATAATAGCACACTTGATAAAGCGCCCTCTGAGAACTCAATCTCTTTCTAGGCGCTTTACATTTGCTGCAAAGGAAACACGATCAACATCACAACAATTTTCAGTACCAACATAGCCAACAAGACTGTTGGAAATCTTGATGACTGACTTGCTCTCTGCTAAAGTTAGGAACGGCTGATTCGACAGCCTCAACTCCATAGCAACTCCATGGCAACTCCATAGCAGCAGAGGAGCATCGGTGGCTTTCATCGCAGCTCAAAGCAGGCCAAGCGGATTTGGCAACTGCAGGACTCGAACCCAACACTTGGGCAGTGAAGCGAAATGACCTTACTGCTTGACCATGCCCCTGACAACCTCTCCATCCTGTCTTTTAGATCATGCTGTATGCTGAGGTCAATTATCCGGAGCCATAGCAGCTGGGTAGTACCAGAGCCTACACTGCTGCCATTCCGACGAATGGCTTAGAATTTAATACGATAAAACTGCGCTGCTCATTGGGACTTGTTTTCGAGACCGTGCCACCCAAGGTCCATCCTGCCCCACATACACAGGTGTCGACTTGATGAACACGAATACGTCTCTTTACCCACAACCAAACTGAGATACCCTCTCGAGCAAGCGGAATAACCTGGAATCGGCGCCGCTAGCAACCAGAGCTGCTGATGTGGCTGCTGTAGGCAGCCGAAAGTTTCTTTTGCCATCTCATGAATCGGTCGGTGGGCAGATACCCTCATAACAGTGATGGACGACAGACGGACGGACAGACAGACAGAGGGACGGACTGAGAATGGGCCACCACGTTACCAGACAGCAGAAGTTTCTTTGTCAGTCATCCTCCGCACGTGCTCCATCAACATATGATCACAGAGGGCCAGAAACTCAACAAATATGAGAAAGTTCTTATTCCCAAGTGCGAAGAGAGTTTCATTTGATCACCGAAATGCTAAATTTTGATTTCCAAGTACCATTTCTAGTGCAACGAGGCACTCCAAGGCCTGTTTCCAATACTCCTATCGTTGTTTAATGTTCTGTTGACTTGTGTCATCTATTGTCTTGCTTTCTGAAAGCCGCACCACGAATGCCCTCCAAGCTTGATAACTTTCTAGATGCGATGGACTTTTCGCATGTGAGGACACAATTAATTGCAGACGGATTTTACAATCTTTACAGTCACTTTCTTGCATAAACGAAACGCCAGCCTTCTCGATGAATAGCTTACAGCAAAAGCAGAATACTACATTTCTTGATAAAGAATACATCAACCACAGGCAGCACATTTTCTTCCTATTTCTGTTGCGTAAATCTTTCTGAAAGTCACGGGCATACACCTGCTGCAGTCCCTTTTTCACTAGAAGTACAGTAATATTTCGAATATTATCCAGCCGGCCATGAGGCGCGGTAACCGTTATCCAACTCCAGTTCAACTCAACTTGTTGCAAGACTTGAACTGCATTGTCTTGATTATCGCTAACCTCTGCCTGGTTGTATTTATTTGGAAGTAGGACTGTGGCTTCTTAACCTTCCTCGTCCAGGAATTTTTCAGTTTATATATTTTTTTCGTCTGTGACTCGTTTGGAAATTCAGTAGATTATTTTTGCTTTTTTAGCCAAATTAGTAAAGAAACCCTTTCTTTGGCTTGAAGGGGACACGCTTTACTGCCAATACCCGACCGAATATTCCATTAGCGCGTCGGCTTGTTACTCCGTGTAGATGATGGCCGCATTGCGGGTACTCTGCAATGTGGATGCTCTGCAGTTGCAGCAACTCAATGCTGTGTTAGGTGTGGCTAATTTGAGATATTAGTGGTTTATGGGTCAATAGCTTTTATTGCGCTGCTATACCAGTACGGTCAGTTTATGGATTAGAGGGATTTATGGCGGTGATATTTAAGTAACGGGCGGCAGAGGCCTATCAGCTACGTCGAGGAGGCCGGGCAGTACGGTGGTGTACTGGCCCGCTCTGGCATCCGTGTGAATATATACGTCTTTGAGCCCGCTTCCGCGTTCTGCGGGGTGCAGCGTACCTGCCGCTCGGAGAATGTCGAACTAGGTCAGGGAAGCAAACGGCTGTATAAAAAGTACTTTTTTTTCAAAATTTTGGACTAGGTTAATAATAAGGGAAATAATAATAAGTGAAATTTATTTTTTAATAATACATGCATTATTATATTCAAATATTCAAATATAAAAATATTATTTGAACAATAATTTCCACTTATTATTAATAAATATTTGAGTATAATATTTTTTATTATAATATTCCATATTTAAATATTAAAATATTGATAAAATGTATTACTAATTTTGGCCGATAAGTGAAATTTCCCTTAAAATGCGAGAAAAGTCCGCGATCAGGGCGAACAGCGAACAGCGCGATTTAACGCCGCAGGTGCAAGCTAGCTACGACACTACTGATCAGCGACTACCGTATGCCGGGGGTTGTCTGCCCCGACAACAGGAAAACCGAACTTTCCGGCCAATCGGTAGGCGCTAAGAGGGCGAGCTCTCTCGTCGTCTAACGTGCAGCAGCTCTGACATTCTTTGTCCGAGTACACACTGTGGAGGAAATCAATGTTGGGCCAATGGATGCCAGTTTACAGGATGATCCCGAGGATCATCCTGTAAACTCTTTGATCCACGAGCTCATGGATCATGGCTTCTGCAATGCAGAGACGGTCGTTGCACGGACGCAAGTTTTACGCAGACCAGCAAACGTATCGTCGCGAATGGGGTTTAGCTGCTTACGCGTCCGGAAGGAAATAGGCCGCGAACGCTGCACTCGTGACGGCGACAGTCTAAGCCAACGCGCGACGAACGTCGGCGGAACCTGGACCGCCGTATCGCGGTTTGTAGATGCAGCGCCAATGCAGGCAGGCGTGTGCCGATGGTAGTGGAAGAGGGCACCACCATCGAGCGCCTATAGTTTAAGATGAACAATCCTCACCCGTAGCGTAAAGAAGTCTATGAGACAGCGCCAGGGGGAGGGGTTGTTGCAGGCTTCCAGAACCAGCCACGACGAACCAGCGATGACTCCTGTAAGGTTCACAATCTGGAGCGCGACTCGGCGCAACTGCTACGGCAGTAACTGACAGCCCAACACGTGGCTGCAGCTTTTACACTGCCCAACCATCGATTATTGCATTGCAGGCTCCAAGCCGCTGAAACTCAGGAACCGCGGTTAATGAATATTTCGGCCGTCATAACCTAGCTGACTTGACTCGCCGCCATTTCGTCATAATTGCAAACCAATCGAAATAGGTAAGCAGCAGCGAAACGTGGAAGCAGCAGCAGCAGCAAGCTTGCATCCACTCACACGGACTCGCTGTCTCGTTACAGTTCTCCGGCGTTTCGCGCTATCCAGTGCTTTGTTGCGCCAGTCCGTAACTCCAAGTGGCGACAGCATCCGTCGGCACAGCCGCCGAGCCGCCATCCGAATGCACTTTATCTCCGTCTTTAACTCCAAAAAGCCACCAAGACTATGTGGAAGTTACGAAGGACAGGTTTCTATAGCGTACTCACAGCCTAAGCGACTTTCGGTACGCATTCGGTTGCCAACAGACGTCATTTCACGCAACAAAGGGAAAGTAGGAAGCTTAGCTGAGTCGGGAGAGCAGCTGAGGTAGTGAGTAGCATGGAAGTAGCAGCTCAGGACCGCAGGAAAGGATGAGCCATAGTCGGCAGCAGGAGAATAGTTGTCGTTGCGTAAGAATCGTGGAAGCGGAAGTTCCACAGTCTAGGACTTGCTGAGCTACAGCTGAAGCAGCTTTGGCGCAGATTGGCAGCGTGTGCACCCACCCACCCGCCCCGAAAATCTACCGCCGGCGATTCTCGCTCTGCCTACCGAACTGGCTTCCGGTGTTAAATAAATTAATTTATTTGCATAGCACCCTGAGAGAACTGAATCTCTATTCAGGCGCTTCGCATACGCCACGGAGCTGGAGGCCACGACTTCAGCCAGACTTTGGTTGGGGCGAGCACCTTAACCACCGGGTGACGCGAAAAAGACTGCTCGTCTTCGCCCGCGACCTTGCCGTCGTCAGAAATAATGCCGGAAACGCTGCCGCCGGATCATCCCAAGATAACACGGCCCGCCCGCACCGGAACCAGGCGCGTAGCTGGAAGCCGTCGAAACGACGCACAAATCGAACCCGCTATCTTAACGGCGGCGCTATCGGAGGCAGCGATAGGCAACGGCCGGTGGCAGAGTGCGGCGCCGCCGGCGCGTCGGCTGGCGATCGGCGACGATCTAGCGACCGGAACAGCTTCCTGGTAGACGGGGCTTCGCGACGGCACTAAGATCCCGAGTCTCGCTCGCACGCTGCGTAGGGGCCGACCGCCGCACGCCCGTTTATTCATCCGCAGAACGAGCTCAGAGCAGAGAAGAGGGCGATAGCGGAATGATGCCGGGCTACGATCGATCCTGGGCGCGAACGCCGGCAGCAGCTGGCTCGATTCGCTCGCACGCATGCGCGTGCGAGCGCACCCGGACGGGCGCCGGCCTCCGGGGGCGCGCAGATTCGCCGAACAGTTTCGCGGCGCCGTGCGATACTGCGCTCGGGCTCGTCGTCGCGCCAGGTGCGGCGGCGGCGGCGACGTCCATCACAGCGATATTCGCTCCTCGAGCTTCCTGTAGCGCGGCAGCAGCTTCGAGTAGACGGCGACCGCCTCGGCCGCAGGCGTGGCGGCGCAGCTGAAACCCTCGCCGCCCGTCGTCACGAAGTCGCCAAAGGTCGCGGCCTTGCCGTCGCCAGCGGCGGCAGCACCGTAGTACAGGGCCCGATAGGCGGCGCCCAAGCTGGCCGAATTGGCGACGTTCTGCACGTACACGGGCGCCGCGAAGATGTCGGCGAGCAGCTGCAGGATGCGCTCGTTGGAAGATGCGCCGCCGGTGGCCAGTATGCGGCAGCCCGCCTCGCCCACGCTGAAGCCGAGGTTCTCCGCGTGCACGCGCTTGGCCATCAGCTGGCCCTCGAGCAGGGCGCGAACTTCCGTGGCGTCGTCGAACGCGCCCTCGTCGACCGGCTCGTCGCGCGAGTCGTAGCGGTGGCAGCCGCGAGCGCGCGGCGTGATCTCCTCGGCGTAGAAGTAGATGCCGACGTTGCCGCCGTTGCCCGGCGGCGTCTCGGCGAGCAGCGCGTTGAAGCGCTCCCAGCTGCCCGCCGCGCGGCCGTCGCGCACTCTCTCGCGCGCCAGCGAGCCGTTCTTGAAGCACAGCAGCGCCATGTACGCGCCGTCCTCGACCGGGTTGACGAACACGTGGCCCTCGAGCGACGGCCTGGGGTCGCGCAGCGACAGGAACAGCGTGTCGCTCGTGCCCAGGCTCACGGCGATGTCGCCCGCCTTCAGGCGCATGCCGGCCAATGACGACGGGTTGTCGCCGGTGAAGGCGACCACCTTGCAGTCGGGCGAGAAGCCGTAGCGGTCGACGAAGTAGGGCGCGGCGTCGCCGAGCACGCTGCCGCTCGGCACCGGGTCGCCCAGCTTCGCCGCGAGCTCGGCCGCCGCCGCGGCGCCGCCGCCGGCGCACGCTTCGAGCAGCGCCGGCTCCCAGGCGCGCGTGCGCAAGTTCATCAGGTTCATGCCCGAGCCGTCGCTCGCGTCGATGGGCGCGTAGCGACCGAGGAAGAGGCTGGCGCCGAAGCTGCTCACCAGCGAGACGCGCTCCGTCGCGCGGTACGCGTCGCCGCTCGTTTCGGCCACCTTGGCGATCTGGTTGCCGGTGAAGCGCTCGTAGGCGCGCGAGCCGGTGAGCGCGGCCAGGCGCAGCGCGCCGCCGGCGACCTCCTCCAGGCGCCGGCACTGGCTCGCCGTGCTCGAATCCATCCAGATGGGCGACATGGCGACGGCGAAGGCGTCGCGCAGCTGCTCGCGCAGGCCGCCGCCATGCTCGGGGCTGAGCGAGGCGAGCGCGGCGGCGGCGGCGCCGCGCCTCCAGTAGACGCTGCCGTGCTGCTGGCCCGACCCGGACAGGGCGCGCACGCGCGCGAACGGAAACCCGGCGCGCTTCATCTTGTCGAGCAGCGCGTCGAGCGCCTCGACCCACATCAGCGTCGGCGAGGTGACCGTCAGCCCGTCGGCGCCGACGATCACGCCGCCGCGCGTCGCATAGTGCGACAGGTCGTCGAACGCCACGCTGTACTCGCCGATCGCGTTCAGGCGCGAGTCGATGGCGACCGTCTTGATCTGCTGCGTGCTGAAATCGAAACCCAGGTACAAGCCGTCGGCCATCGTCGTCGCGGTAGGCGCCGGACGAGCGGGCGCCACGGTAGCGAGTGATGACGCCCCCTCCCCGGAAGTGGACGGATCGCTGTGCGGACTGACCGCCCGCCGGTCGGGCTCTTTCTGCTGAAACCGGAGTTAAGAGAATCACGCTAAAAATAACGAAAAAGGAAGCGAACAACTTTTTAGAGCACCACAAGGCTCTGTCACGAGTCAATACGTATCGTCGCTGAGCAACCGACTTGAAAAAGAGGCGGCGTCTAGCGACTCCAGATTGTTCCATTTCCTGCGCCCAGAACCGCCTGTTACAATTGCGCCGCAGTAAGTGGCGTGCGCGAGAGCGGAGAGGGCTTCTTGCCAGCGTATGGTCCTGTCTTAGGAATATCAGCGGTCAGCGCGAGCTTCTCCGCGCAGTGGTTGTATAGCGCTCCTCGTATTCGCTGCGGACACTAGCTTTCGGTTCGACAGTCGCTAGTGCCCGTCGTCGCTGCAGCGTGTCGGCGCAGCGGGGCCAACGCGCAGGACTGTATCGCTAGAAACTGGCGGAAGTAACTGCTTGTATTAGCCAATCCTTTTAAATCTTTTGTTTTGGCCAGCCTTTTTTTGGCCTGCTTATCCTGTATCGGAAGCCATAGGTAGTAGGGGAAGGTGGGAGGAGAGCTCTGCAGGCAAGCGCCGACAAAGAGAGACAGAATTATTACAGATAGGAAGAAGAGACCGAGAAATGAGAGCCACATGAGATACGTAGATATGAAAATATATACAGTTAATATAATAGAGAGAATCATAGACATATACAATGTGAGAGGGTGGAGAGAGGAGAGCAAGCATGTGACCGAGTTTGGGAGAGAGAGAGACAGAGACAGAGACAGAGAGAGAGAGAGAGAGAGAGAGAGAGAGAGAGAGAGAGAGAGAGAGAGAGAGAGAGAGAGAGAGAGAGAGAGAGAAGAGAGAGAGAGAGAGAGAGAGGGAGAGAGACAGAGAGAGGCAGAGAGAGAGAGAGAGACATAGACGAGAGAGAGACATAGACGGAGAGAGAGACATAGACGGAGAGAGAGAGAGAGAGAGAGAGATAGACGAGAGAGAGAGAGAGAGAGAGAGAAGAGAGAGAGACCGAGAGAGAGAGAGAGAGACCGAGAGAGGAGAGAGAGAGAGAGAAAGATTTCTCGTGACTTTATTGTTCGCACTTATCCTTCGCGATGCTGCAGCCGTTCTGCATTGTGGCTGGGCGGTGATGTGCCGTCGCTGTGGCAGTGATTTTTACTTTCGTCGTGACATCCAAAGGTCATTGCTACCTGCGTTATCGTGCCTTCGAGTCGAGCTCGCTGGCCGCTCTGGCAGTGTGTTGCAATGCTTTGTTGTACGCAGCTTCTAGCTTTTTTTTTATCCCCTGGCCACTGCAGTACTCAGTAGTCTTTTGGAAAAATGGTGAAGATACACATAAAAAAGGGCGATGAAAGCCAGTTCCTGTACGAGACGCCTGCCGATGTCGCCACTGAAGATCTGACGAGGGATGTTGCTGCCATTTACAACGGTCGCTTGAAGGTTCACAGGCTCTGTGCAGGTAGGGCCGTGGTTTGCCTGCGTTCTGCATGCACGTGCACGTGCCGGCGCTCCACGTGGCCGCCCCTCGCTCGTTTGCCCCCCCCCCCCCCCCCGAGCTGGCGGCAGTTGGGGCGAAGCTTTCGCCGAGGCTGACCCCAAGGTCTGACCCCAAGGTCTACACTCCAGTAGGCTCGCACCTCAGCTCCTTTCCGGCCGCGAGGGCCAGTCGCGGCAAGGCTTTGCACCTCTCGCACGGTTGCTGGCTGGGCACGCCCGGCTCTCTCTTGCGTCGGATAATTCCTGTGCAATGGCCTGTTCTTCCCGTTCTCCGTTGGCCTCTCTCTCGACCCGGTGACCGTGCGGCTTCGTGCAATCTATGCTATACCTCGGCAGCCACCCTAGCATGTGAGGCGCCCATCGACCGCCGACCAATCAGCCAAGTCAATCCAATCAGTCCAAATCAACCAAGTCTCGTCCTCGCAGAGCATTCCCGTGTGCTCGGCTGGCTCGTGCAAGGAGGGGGGAGTTCCCGACGTATCCGAGAGCTCGGCCAGAGGTCGGTTATGTTTCCGTGCCCTCTCCCCCCCCCCCCCCGTTTTGCCCGACGACTACCGAGGGCAGCTGCGAGCGGGGGTGTGCATGCGCTTCTCGTGTAAGGAAAGAAGTCACGGGAAGATGAACAGTCCCCTGCAATCACGGAGAGCAGACGTCGGCAAGACGTCGTGCGCTGACTGCCAGCCGCCCCCCAGGGCATGCACACCCATGTGGCTGGCACCGTCGCCGGGTACAGCTCGTGTGTGCCCCTGCGACTTTTTCCCAGGTCAGCTGGTCTCTGCTGTCACGTCTCTGCTCGGCTCCACAGTGGTGCACGAGGTGAGGCCATGAGGCCGTGCAAGAGGCCGTGCAGGCTAGCAACGCGGCCCACCTCTTCCACCTCTGCCGTCGTCTTCGGCCGAACAGCTGCGTGGCTGTGCTGCTGCAGCACTGCTCCGCTCTTTGCAGAGACCGAGCAGCTGGCCGAGCACGGCATCACGCTGCCACCCAACATGCAGGGCCTCACGGAGGAGCAGGTGAGCGAGCTCAAGCTGCGGGACGACTGGGCCGACCGCTGCTCGCCCAGCGGCGGTTACGAGCCGTGCGAGGACAAGATCGGCCGGCGCAACGGGCGAGGTGCGTGCGTGCGTGAGCGCTCACAGCATCTGCCGCCATGCCTGCCCTGCCCCTTCTGCAGCTGCCGCTGGGGCGACGGCAGTTGGAGGAGGGATGCGCATGTGCGCGCCCTGGGGGAGGGTGTGCTCGAGCAAGCTCGAGGCTGTGGGTGCCTGCTGCTGCTGCTGGTGCTAACACACCTATTTAGGGCAGCATTTAGTGGGTCCCTGTGATTCGTCCTTGATGTGCTTATGCGTGCTGACACTGTGCATGCTGCCACTAACCACATTTGCATGCTGACCCTGTGCATCACGTCACCCTAACCATATTATTCATTTCGTTTGTTTTTCAAGCATGATTTTACTTACCATTCAATTGCATTTCACTTTACAGCAAATGTAAAGCGCCTAGAGAGAGATTAAGTTCTCTGAGGGCACTTTATCAAGTGAATTATTGTTATTATTATTATTATTACGATCTGCTGCTGCGAGCTGCTGTCTGTAGGCAGTTCGCTCATGCAGTTCCTATCGGTCGTGGCTCGTAGCGTACTTTCGGCGGCGCCGCCGCCGCTGCTGCCTCATCGCTTGAGCCGATGGAGCGCCTGCTGAATGTGCCCTTTGCTGAGGCCGGCCCCTCATCCATCTTGTGTGCGGCAGCGGCGGCAGCTGCGTACACGTGCGGCGTCGGCGGATCGTTGCAGCTCCCAATGGCAGAATGAAAGAAGTTCTCCTGAAGACGGTGAAGGAGGCCAAGGACATGATATCGAAGGTTGGTGCCTGCCAACGCAGCCGCCAATGCTGCTCGCCGTAGCTCGGAGAGCTAGACGTGAGCGGGCTGCTCAGGATGTCGTCCATTAGAGTGCCTGCCTGAGCACATCAGGTTAAATCGAAGCCGGGTGCCAGTGCTTCGACATGACTTGGAGTGAAGTGGCTGCGTGCAGCTATTGTTTTGCCTGGGCGCCACTGGCATCGCACTGGTTAAAGTCCTATCTCATTGTGTGTGTGTGTGTGATTATATTTATTTTTAACTTATAATTCAACTATTTATAGTTTAATTTATACTTATATATATGTGTAATTTATTTGTATAGCACCCCAATAAAATGTAGTCTCTATTCAGGTGCTTCACATATGCCTCGGGGCTCGAGCCCACGACCTCAGCCAGGCCTTGGTCGGGGGGGGGGGGTGTGTGTGTGGCGCGCGAGCACTTTAACTGCTGGATCAAACCATTGTGAGATTTTAAGAGTCTGATGTCGATCACTGCTGGTCGGCCGGTTAGCCTTTGAAGTATGGGTTACATCGGGAATCTGCTTGAGGTCCCCTGCTTTTTATACCCAGTGACTACTGACTCTCTTGCCAACATAATCACCGAGTACAATCTAGGCTTTAACTTTTATGCGAATTACACACAGATCCGTCTCTGCCTTCCAGTATCTCCACTCTCTTGTAGCAGGTGTTCTTGACATTTGGACGTGGATGGCATCAAGCTTTTCTAAACTCAAATGACAAGAACAACCTAGTAGTTATCGGCAAACCTAGTGTCACTCCAGAACTGGAAGATTTCACTCACAAAAATTGGCTCAGCCAGCATCTTGGCTCCTGAACGATCGGATGTCCTGCTTCGAATGAGATGACCACATCAGCTGCATAATTAAGTCTGCCTGCTTTCAGCTAGGTAATATTACAAAATTCGGGTGTGCTTTAATAAGGGTACCACACAGCCAAGTAGGTGTGTGCATTTCTGACATCCCATCGAGACTTTTATAACTCTCCGTGCAAATCTTCTTCTTACCTGTTAAATGAAGTGCTCGTAGACAATACAAAACCTAAATAGAGAAGCAGTAGGATGCTATACAAACGTATTCTATATATATATATATATATATATATATATATATATATATATATAAACATGTTACATTGTACTGCCTACTTAATTGACCTTGGTCGTTAGCTGCACCTCTTACCAATTTCAAATCCTTCTGGGCATGTGCCTTCAGCTCTTCTGTATTAAAGGCTTGGTGCACACTCTACCAATTGATTTTGCGACCTCCCGTGACCACATTTGAAATGAAACTAGAAGCCAACCTGTTCATTGCCGCTTTTTCTTCTGAATGTCAGTCATCCTTTCTGTGCACACGTGTTGAAATCGTGCATGCGATTATCACTAATCAGTTGATATGCTTCCTTTTCCTAGCACGTGAGCATCTACCGGAAAGGCGATTTAAATAAGTTTGTCGAAAGGCAGTTGGAGATGGACTTTCCGGATCCAGCTACACGTTTGTCTAGTCAATTGAACATCAGGGCATTTTTATCATCGCTCAAGTTTAAAAAAGTGGTCCGATTATAATCTCTACTACACTGGAGTTTAGTTCAATCACCACAGCCCATTCCGATGGTTTGAACGATAAGTAAAGCTGGAGGGGAGATGTTTTTGTCGTAGAAGCGATAGCCGATGCCATGGGGCCGAATTGCATTCTCAAGAAGGGCTCTGTATGTAAATGCGTGGAGAGCAGAAGACACTACATTTGTACCCTAGTGAAACCTGAACGAGTGATGGGTTGATTTGGATGAGGCGATGGTTCGTTATTCGATGCTGTGCTAGCTGCACTGCCCTGTTCACTGGGCTGCACCAGCGTCAGCACCAGCAGGCTACTGGCATTTGGCGCTACAAAAGCCCCAATAGTTTCCGTAGGGCATGCATGACAAGGTGGAGAAGAAAGTATCGCTTCACTCTACGCTACGGCATTTTGTTTCATCCAACACTCCTCTGGTGCCTTCGTATGCCAAGGCACACCCTCTTTCAGTGTGGGCGTGCCTCGGCAGCGAGTGTGACAGTGCGCTGTCAGGGCTCTGCACCAGCAAGCGCTGGCAGACGCTTGTCACTCACTTTTAGGTCTACTCATTCTTTGAATGAATGAATTCACTTTTCTTAGAATTTTAATCATTCTTTGGCTCCTCCAGCATACCTCCAGCATACATATCAGATGTACTCTCCCACCAGTCTAAGCATCGTACCACCGGGTTTTCGAAACCTAATCGTTTGTCGTATGGACCTAAAATCCTATGAATACCCTGCCTTTAGCTCCTAGGCTCCCAAAGCTTAGAATTCACTTCCGACTGGCGTTCCCTGACTTGAACACATTTAAAAAGAAGCTAGAAACGCATCTATTTATCACAGCATTTAGTGGGTCCCTGTGATTCGTCCTTTGTATGATTATGCGTGCTGTGACACTATGCATGCTGCCACTAACCATAGTTGCATGACCCTGTGCATGTCAACTCTAACTATGTTATTCTTGTCGTTATTGAGCATGCTGCCACTAACCATTCGACTACACTTTGCTTTCAGCATATGTAAAGTACGTAGAAAGAGATTTGAGTTCTCTGCGGGTGCTATAATAAATTATTATTAATGCTATTGTTATTATTACTTTTAACACAATGAGATTAGTCAGGCTGTGCTTGTGACCCCGTGTTCCGGTAACCTTCGGTCTACTTCCGGTATATAGCTATCGACTAACAAAAGTATTCACTAATTGGCTAATAAGTTGTCTTGTTGCACTCCCTGGCCTTTCCGAGACACTATTCCTAAAGATAGGCAGGCTCCCTTCCCCCTAAAAATAGACTCCCCTTCCCTTCCGTACGTTTGACCCTAACTTCTGCTCTGGTATTGCATAGCGCCCACGTCACTTGGACAGCTGCTGCTACACAGCTGCTGCTTCTTCTATTGCCAGTGCTACGTAATCGTTCTGGTTAAAGTACCCATTGGCCCCAGCTAGCATGCCTGCACCGACATTTAGAGCAGCCGATAGGAGGCTGACCAATCATGCTAGCCTATTTAACAGCCTCTTTTGTATAGCGGCAAAAGAGCCTTAAAGGGTATCACCACCCCTTGCAGCAGCAACAAAAGATCGCTCACCGCAGGATTTGAAACCACCACCTCGGGGCCTCGGTCATAAAGAGCAGCCGCCTTGTGCTTCTTTTGCAAACGCCTCGGCACCACGCAGTTCAGGATTGACTAAGCAGAAGCAGGTCATGCTTGTAGGTTTGGTCGTGAAACTGCACCATCCACGTTTTCAGCATCACATCCTCCGTGTGCTCTGTGTACATGTGGGCGACTGTGTGCCCGCATTGCGTGTGCGACGGCTTTTTCGTATGTGTGTGTGTGTTTATATGTGTGTGCATGTGTATGTGTGTGCACGTGCATGTGTATGTGTGTCCTTGTGTGTGTGCATGCAAGTGTGTCTGTACTCTGTATGCGTGTGTTACTTGCATGCACATAAGCTGTGTGCATGATTTTGTTGCATCCATCGCGTGCATGGTCGTCATTTTTGCACGTGCCAGGAATGTGCTTTTTTCATACTGGTAATCTGCATGCGCAAACAGAATCTTACGTCCAGTGGCTCACCTATCTCGCATTGTAGAAACGAGTGGCTGAAGACCAGTGCCTCACCCAAAAAGTCGTCGCAGAAGCCATTGCGATATTGCGTGGTGCCATCACAATTGTGTATCCTATGGGACTGCCGCCTCACGACCCGATCTACGAAGAGCTGGAGAATACCGAAGATCTGTCCGGCACTCAGGTATCAGGCCTTTAGCTGCTGCTTTCACTGCTGCTGGTGCTTCCACAGCTGCTGCTGCTGCTGCTGCTGGTGCAGCTGCAATACCAGCAGCCGAAGCCCGATCTCTATTGCCAGTCTATTGCTCTCTCGTTCTATTACCTATCGTCTCTATTGCTCTGAGTTGGCCACTACCACAAGCAGCAGACAGCTTAGATTGCTGCAGCTGCTAGATCACCGTGTCTACAGCTCAGCTCTGATAGCATTCAGCCCACGCTGCTTACAAATATTGTGTGTAGCGTTGTCTAGTTATAGTTTATTTTAAAATAATAATAATAATAATAATAATAATAATGCACTTGATAAAGCGCCCTCAGAGAACTTGATCTCTTTCTAGGTGCTTTGCATTTGCTGCAAAATGAAATGCAATTAAATGGTAAGTAAAATCATGCTTGAAAAACAAACAAAATGAATAGTATGGTTAGGGGTGACATGCACAGGGTCAGCATGCAAATGTGGTTAGTGGCAGCATGCACAGTGTCAGCACGCATAAGCACATGAAGGACTAATCACAGGGACCCACTAAATGCTGTCCTAAATAGGTGTGTTTTTAAGTTCCTTTTAAATGTGGTCAGGTCAGGGGATGTTCTGACGCAGGTCGGGAGGGAGTTCCAGGCTTTGGGAGCATACGAGCTAAATGCACGGTCTCCAAAGGATGTAAGGTTTGTACGAGGTATTTGTAGACTGTAGGATTCCAAAAAGCGGGTGATACGATGCTTGGCCTGATGGGGCTATGAAAAATGAATGGGGCTATGAAAAATGTAGCTATGAAAAATGAATGCTACCATTGGTATTGAGCAGTGAGTGTCTTTAGATGCAGCGGTGGCCCCGTCTTTTTGGGATGCAGGCTATCAACAAACTGCTTTAGCATCCACTGAACGAAGGCATCCATGTTTTTCCAAGTGGCTGCGCATGCCATATCCCGATAATTCTCTTGCATTCCTTATGCTGGCCCCTTGTAATTTATTTCGGTCTTGCATGGGCCCAAGTTACGAGCTGCTATTATGGAGCTCGATCATTGCACTGCTGCTTAGTAGTTTATTAGTAGTGCAATGCGCTGCTGCTCGTGACAGGGAGCGCCGGTCGCTCGCGTAGCTCGGATCCTGCGCTGAGTAGCCGAGAAGGGTAATTCTGGGGAATGAGCATGCAAAGCTGTCAATATAAAGATACTAGAGAAATAAATAACTCGCACTGGATCCTGATTCTTCTTTCTGAAATAAATAAACAATGTGCAATGCACTGTGACCCTCCATTGTGAATGCCGCCTGTTCTTGCGAAGAACATTCCTCTGGCAAAGAAAGTGAAAGTGCAAGTGCATGCAACCCCCGACGAAGCTTCGTGCGCTTTCTTTCTCTGGTCGCCCAGCCGGCCAGAGCGAATTTTCGATGAGGCAGACAGCATATTTTATACTTGTGTACTTGTGTATACTTGTGTGCAGCGTATGAGCGTTTTTGTGTAGGTGTGCACTCGTGCACACCCACACAGTCGTGTATGCTTTTGTTTGGGTTCTGAGACTTTGTATGCACGTAGCTGCACTACCCTTCGCGGCAACATATTCCCCTACTGCTTATCACTTGCTAGCCGTCAAGTGAACGCCTAGCCTATCTAGTACCGGACGGTAGGTGGTTGAGTTGGACGCACTCTGGTGGTATTTGCTGTGTCCGTGTGAATTCTCCTTCGCGTCTCGTGGTCGCTGAAACCATTCGTGCTATCACTAATTAGTTGACAGGATTTCTCCCACCTGCTCGTGTAAAGTGTGTAGAGCAAGATTTAGTTCTTTTAGGACACTATGCAAACGTTGTATCACCACAATGGCTATAATAATAATAATAATAATAATACAGTTATCGCTAGTATTATTATAGCATAGTAGTAGAATTAGTGTTATTGTCATTAGTCTAGCTAGGTATTTTACCTCTTAAGTGCACTCTATCAGGCCAGGCTGCTAGGTCTAACTTACTTCATGGTTTTAATGGAGTCGATGTTATCGTTATTAAATTGAAGCTATCGGATGCGTTGTGCCACTACGTACGTTTGTGCCTAGATAGATCGTTCTTAATCTCCCATCATTTAGGCATCTCTGGAAGTTGTGCCAGAAGATCTTGCGACGCTCTGGTGGGCGTCCAAAGAGTTGCAGCGTGGCAAGAAGCTGTGCGACTTCATTGGCAAAAACGAGAAGACTAAGATAGTGGCAAAGCTCCAGAAGGTGAGGACGCCGGCACCCAGCTGCCCACCGCAGTCCAAAGTCTTTGCCCCCCTTACTCCTAGCCTGCTCGCCTGCCAAGCCCTGACGCCAAGCTCTGTGCCAATTGTGCCGCCAGACACAGACGCCCTGAACTCCTTCCTGTGTGTGTGTGTGTGTGTGTGTGTGTGCGTGCGCGCATGTGTGAATGCATGCGTGCGCGTGTATGTATGTGTGTGTTCACTTGAGTGTGCATGTAAGCTGGGAACGATGTCGTTAATCCATTCTACGCATCCACGTTCATCCACATTCAGCCAGCCTCAGTAATTTCAAAATAGAGAGCGGCCACAGGGGACTACTGGGGGGGGGCCACTGGCGGGCTGAATGGCGAAAATTATTTCTGCCCCGATCAGTGGGCAGCTCAATCCGGCAACTCGATCCTCTTGAGTCACCGGGGTCCAACACTCTACCGATTGAGCTGTCGAGAACAACTTTTTGTTCAACGTTTATCGCGGGGCTTTAAAGCCTCGGCTTTAAATTTCCGCCTACATGCTCAAGCTAAATCCCCATTCCCTTCGTGAAGGAATGTCTGGGTATATTTCTTGTATGGCCCAGGGTGTTGAAGTGCTCGCCTTTCATGGCCGAGGTCAAGATGCTCGCCTTTGACGACCTTTGAGGTCGTGAGCTTGAGCCCTGCAGCGTATGTGAAGTGCCTAGGTAGAGATTAAATTTTCTTCGGGTGCTATACAAATGAATCATATTTTATGTTATATATTTGCAACTGCAAATTTGGTACCAAGCTGCAACTCTCAGACTTGCTGTGGTAGGCCACTGGGCTGCCGCAGTGACTTACGCAGGTTCAGGCATCAGGGCAACCCTTCTCCCCCCTCCAGGGAGTCCCACTCCATTCTTGGCCGTGAATGGTTTATGGTGTCGTGCGTCTTTCACCAGTGGATGCAAGTAAAGCTGTAATTTCGAAAGAGTGGTAATGTCCAAAGTAAATTATATAGCTTACTTGTGCTTATCGTGTGGCCGTGGCTGTGTTGGCCCTCTGATCAGCGCTGCGATGCTAGGATGCACAGCATGTGGTGCATCCTAGCAGCAGTGCTAAAGCACAGCAGACGAGTTTCCTAGGTTTTTCCTTGGCTTCCACGTTAGCTATCGACGCCCACGATCCCAAAGACGGTGCCGAAGAGGATCTAGAACTCGGGTTGTTGCAAGTTGTTCTGCCACGCAGAAACTGCCTGTCAGGTACCGGCAGTTGTGAAGCCTTCTGTAATAAGTAAGCAGTTCTGTACAATGTACTAGCTTGTCTAGTTCTTGCTCTGTCTTGATAAATCAGTCAACGGCTTGATGAGAGAGATCCATGTGATCCAATGTTTTTCTTGCTAGTCCGCGCAAGTAAGGCTCTGCTCGTGTTTTTCCTGCATTTATTGCTCAGTTGCTTCAGCCGAATGCCCGAATTCTGCATGCTAGGTAGGTAGCCTGATATAACGTTGCCTTGGTGACCTCTCGTGCATGGATCGTTCTTGTATCATCTTATTTCGTTTTTTCTCGCCCTGCTCTCATGTATCTAATTTTAAGCCTGCCATTTTAAGCTCGAAGTTCCTCTTCTAGTCTAAGAAATACGGCTAGTCCACTGGGCCTCATACCCAACTTTTATCCTTATGAGATGCATAGATTGTATACTGTCTTCCATAAATAAATAGCATGTGTCCTTATCATCAGATTATTTCCCTATTTGTGCCCATCAGGGAAGCCGTTATTCACGCAACTCATCTCGAATCAACACCACACCAGGAGAATATATATATATATATATATATGTACATTTTTGCCTAAAATTATTTATAACAATTTAATAAAGGTTTGCCCAGTCTCCTTTCTGCCATTCATATCACACTCGAGTGGATAGTGCTAGACCAGCTAAATGCCTACATTAAAACATCAAATCTAGAAATCAATGTTAAGGCAGGGTTATAGTTTTTATCACATCACAGAGAACGTACTGGTGAGTGTGTGTAGTGAGCTTCTCAAGACTGCTGACACTGCTAGTCCTGCGGGAAATCTCGGCAGCATTTGATTCCAGGGATCGCTAAGTCCCTTGAGTGCTTCCATCGTTTTGCTTGGGCATCACAGGCACTTCACTTCGATAGTTTAGATCCTAGGTCACCGTGGCAAAGTTCATAGCGTAGGTGTCAACAGCCACCGGTCATTCGATAAGCCTTTACAGCGCGGATCGCCCAAGAGGTGTACTGTAGATCCTCTTCTGTTTACAATTTGTCTCAAGTTCTTTTGCTTTCTGATGTCATCGCACAATTTTGGCTTTCATTTCTGTACAGATGAAACTCAGCTATGCTTAGGCCGTTCTTTCTCTGCTTTCCAGTTCAAGTCAGACTCCTTCAAATTCTTTGCAGCCTGCATTTTATGAATCTCTATCAACGTGTCTCTGTCTGTAACATCACAGATACCAAACCAGCAAAGTTATGCCAGAGTTTCTATAGTGCATTCAAAGCCCAGGCAATTTTCGGCATGCATACGATAGCCCACAGACTCAGCTAAGTGAATGTGACAAGCATAACTAAGTCTGGGGGATAGTCGAGGAAGCAACTGGCATATAGTGAAAAAGTAGGATAGCTAGAAAGGATGTGCCCGAATAGGCAATAAGAGAAAGAGAGATAGAGAGAGAGAGAGAGAGAGAGAGAGAGAGAGAGAGCCATTGCATAAGTTGTAGAAATTAGTTCCACAGTCTAAGATCTGTAAATAAAAGCATAGCCAAGGATTTTTAAGTGAAAGAATGACAAGTTAATTTATTTTTCTCCCTAAGGGCACACACAGGAAGGCTGAAACTAGCAGCAGCTCAGCTAGGTATCAATGACCCAATCCATGGCTGGTCGTGTGGGTAAGAGTAAGAATTTGGCTCAGTATCTGCTAATCTACTGGGAGCCACCACAGCTTATTTTGCAGACGAAACACGCGGTTGCATTTTTTGTATGTGTTGACTAGCCATGCAGCCACATTCATTAACGATTGCAGATACCTAATGGCTTTTTTGGTAACCCTTCCAAAACGGAATTGCAGTAGCCCAGCCAACCAGGCACAACCAGGAAGCCAATAAGACTTTTAGCCAGCCACCTTGGTAGAAAACCCCAAATCTTAGACATGGATTGAACACGATGGCTTGATGGCGTGGAATAGATGGAGCGGTTCTTCCTAATGAAGCTTTTAAACTTTATGGGTCAATATTGAGAAGATACTGAAAAAGTATGTCCAACCGAAAAATTTCAGGTTACTGTAGTTTTGGTTATCGTCGCGCACAGCACGGAAACGCCAGCCGACGAGCAACACCACCAGTTTATTCCACTATGCACAGAGCAGGGGGAAGCACAACTTTCTTTGCCCCTCTCGCCCACCGAAGCCCTCCTCCCGAGTGCCTGCGACTCCCTTGTCACAACAACCACTAATAGCACATCCCGATCGCATACCACATCAAGTGTCACAGCCCACTCCACCACACTGATCGCCATCGCACTGCATCCCACACTGATCGCCTTATCGCTTGGCCTGTGTGCACACCGCAATGTGTTACTACTTAACACAGGCTGTGCTTTTCGTAAGTGCAGGCATACTCCTCACAGGCAATACTTCGTATGAATCTTTATATATATATATATATATATATATATATATATATATATATATATATATATATATATATATATATATGCAATTCTGCATATTTATTGTGCATTGTTGCCTTATCTGCCTGTTATTGCTGCTAATCCGTCTTTCCAGCAAGGTCAAGGCACCCCGGGACGAGAGCCAGTTGTGAGTGAGGAAGAGCAAAAGCAGATGATGGCCTACTATTTCCGAAAGCAGGAGGAAATGAAGGTAGGTCGCTGTTCTGAAGTGCCGGTGACACTAGTCTTGCTGACCTTGGCCTTGCAGCCAAAGGCGCCGCATCCGGAGCCGTGTAGCCACTGCGTGCGAGGCCACCGCGTGCCCAGTATTTGGCTGGGGAGCTGTTAACGTGGACTGGGAACGTGATGGACGGAGCGACCGACGGACGATCTTGCTCTCCTTTGAACGACATCCGCCAGCCACGAGTAACCAGTATATGCTGCCTCCAGTTGCTGCTGCTGCAGGTGTAATTAGGCATTCAGGCGCCCATGTTTGGTGAGTCCACAAAGCTAGGCCGAGTCAGAAGCTGTCTCTTTGGAGCTTTCTCTGTGATACACGCGAAGTCTAAGTAGCCGTCTATGCGAAATCAGTGGCCAACAGTACTCAATGCCAACTCATGGAGTAAAGAAAAAGTAAGAAGCGCAGAGGTACTAGAGGCCGAGCGTATTTAGAAAGTGAGTTGGGCAAGAAGTAGCAGCTAGAAATAGCAGCTAGGCGTCGACTAGAAAAGAGGCATCCCTAAACGTTGTTGCAGTGCGGTGCGGCCCGATTGTGAACGTGAACTGTGCAACCGCCTGAGACCCTTAAAAAACCTGAAGCATTTGCCGCCCGTGGTATCTCGACTACTGAAAGAGCGAGCACTTCACTGTCTGCCTGCGACCAAGCAGCCTTCCTGTCTCTGCAGCTGTCTAACTAGGTAAGCTGTCTAAGCCACCTAAGCAGGTTTTGCCGGTCGGTCTTTATTATTATTATTATTATTAACAATACCGAAAGGTTCTTATTTTTATTCACTTATTTACCTGTGAGCCACTGCCTACCATTAGCAAAGGAGCAACGTTGCTGGATGCAGTTATACAAAGCTGGCTACAGACCGACCGGCCATCGTGGCAGCTTCCGAGCAGTGACTGTTGCTGAGGTACCAACTCAATTAGCAGCCAGCTGAGCAGCGTTTAGCCCCTTAGTGGCGCACCCTTGGTGGCAAATCTTTTCGAACACGTGATCTCACGGAATCCACCGTCGAGCACCTGCCTTCGAGTAGCCGTCCATGTTACTGACGGCGCGTGAATCGGCAGGCCAACGGCAGACTGGAAATCTAGTGCTGTGTTTTTTTGTTACCCTCCTTCATCGAGCTTTTGCCATGTGTGCCCAGCTATTGGGTAACCGGTGCAGTGCCTGCCACTTTGAAGCACCTAAACAATCGTTAGTAGCTATGCCGACTGCGAGCGCCTGCCTGCCTGCTGATGACTCCCTAGCAGTCGGCCGTTGAACAGAGCTCCGAGTCGGCCGATCTCAGCTTGTGTGTGGTATCGCTCGGCCGGTATCTAAACTTAGTGCTGCATGCCACAATGTTGGTCGATCTAGATAGATAAAGAGAACAATCCTAATGCATCGCCCCAGGTGGGTCTTGGTGAGAGCAACTGGCACCATACCTGTATACTTCGCAGAGCTGACCCTTATACTTACCGTGACTCCTCGTGATGCATGTGTTCAACACAACGTCAGCCAGGCAGACCCGACACTGTCACTTTTACAAATTTTCAAAAATGTCAGATACTGACATTCTTGAAAACTTTAGGGATTAAGACAGCACGGTATAAATTATATGCTGATGCTATATTGGCATTTTGTCACCGACGATGCCTCGGCCAATGATGAGCTAAGGTACCCGGACGTCTCCTTTATCTGTTGAGGCCAGCCCATGCCATAGAGATGCATGGTATGCGACCAGAGCATTTCACCAGCTGCACACCTTTCTGAGGGTACAAGAGCGGTTTTGATGTCGATGCAGGAGATGGCCATTAAAACGTAGCACTCGCGAGGCAGCTGAAGGTCTCAGAGGGTTATGTTAGGAGCATTATGAGGAAACATCTGGACTTTGGTACCACAGAGGCACTGCAGTGATCGAGTCACTCTTTTGAGTAACTTCTCCAGGGAGGACCGGCACCTCAGAAGCATGGTGCTGAAGGACTGGTTGCCACTGCTAAAATGCACTGCCAGAGTCTCTGTTATGCGACCGGAATGGTTGTAAGCCAAAACGCACCATGAGTAGATGGCTTAACGAACAAAGACTGAATGTGCTGGTGACCAATTGCAAGCCGTCGTTGACTGTGCAGCACAAAAAAGTAAGGCTGAATTTTGCTTGCCGATTCCAGCACTGGATAGCATCGTATATCGACAGTAGTGTATATACTTTTCTTGTTGTCTTTAATTATATGCTTCTCTGCTCTAAGAATGTCTCAGTATGCTGTAAAGGAAGCATGGTCAAATGGTTAGTGGTAGCATGCACAGTGTCAACATGCATAGCATAGTTAGAAGTGACATGCGCAGAGTCCGCACGCAAATGTGGTTTGTGGCAGCATGCACAGTGTCAGCACACATAAGTAAGCACACAAAGTACGAATCTCACGGACCCACTGAATGCTGCTGTGATAAATAGATGCGTTTTTAGTTTCGTGTTAAATTTGCTCAAGCTAGGAGATGTCGTGACGCCAGTCGAAAGTGAGTTCAAGGCTTTGGGAAAAACGAACCAAAGGCACGGTATCCAAAGGATTTCAGGTTCGTACGAGGTATAGGTAAACGATTAGATTCGGGAAAGCAGCTGGTACGACCCTAAGCCTGGCGGTGACTAGTTCTGATACGTAGGCTGAAGCCAGAGAATTAAGAGACCTAAACGCGAATAGGAGAACCTTTAAGTCGATGCGTTGCTTGACTGGGAGCCAGTGCAGGTTGGTAAGAAGTTGTGTGATTTGGCAACTGTGACACTCACGACAGACAAGCCTAGATGTAGAGTTGTGCTCCAGCTGTGAGTGCATGATTGAACAGGCCGGTAGACCAGCAAGCAGCGAGTTACAGAAGGCTGCTGTAAACCATACGCTGTCTGGGGGTGCTATAATAAAAGCTGGCCGACGCCGACAAAAGTGCACGAAGATAACAGTGAGTAGTTAAAAACGCACAGACAGAGGCTATGAATGATGTGGCACGCGAAGGCTGTGGCACTGGTTAACTGATATAATATGGGTGGGAGTCACCGGAAGGCGATTGAGGAAGCCGAGCATTGGGGCGAGGGACGCCGGCCTGTGCACACCATTGCTCAACATGACATATTAGTCATGGAGAAAACCGTTTCTCAGAAGCAAAGAGATCATCTTTTACATGATGGATTCAGAGGTGCGCAGAGATAGAATTCTTGCAGATGGAAGCATTTCATGGAGATGTTCTAGAAAAGATTGTTCTGCGCGTATCCGGATCAGTGGTAATGATGTTGTTGTGACAGAGCACGACCATGCGCCAAATCCTGATAAAAAGGAAGCAACTAAGGTTGTTGCAGAAATTCGTCGACGAGCCGTGACAACCGTGGAGAAACCTCGACAAATCATCCGACAGAGCGAAGCTGGAGTTTCATTGGAGGTAGCCAGTCATCTTCCGAAAAGTGCAGCTTTTCAGTGACAACGAAAGCTACGGGCCGTTCCATACGGTCCGAAGTTAACTCTCCGAAAGCTGCTTGAATTGCAGCCAACTCTGAATCCGGCAAGTATCATGTCAGATTTTGAGAAAGCCATTCAGAATGCCACTTCAACCGGCTTCCCGGGAGCGCGGCTAGTTGGATGCTTGTTTCATCTCAAACAGAATCTTTGGCGCAAGATTTAGGATTTCAATCTTGCAACAGCATACCTTGACGAAAATCTGTGAATGCACGTCAAAATGTTAGCTATAAGCAATGTTCCTATAGTGGATGTTCCTCCTACTTTTGAAAAATTGGCCGATGACTACCCTTCTCTAAAGGCACCATCGATCAACTACTGGGAAGACGTATACATTAAGCAGACAACAAAGAGGTTGACGTGCAAATCCATGGTTTCCTTTGCAACTGTAGACTGTTCGTGCTCGCATCATCGACAACCTACCTCGCACCAACCACTCGGTTGAGGCCTGGCAGCAATCTTCTCAACAAACGGTCGATTGCCAACACCCGTCTTTATGCAAACTGGTTGAACACTTCTATCACGAACAGGATCACTACGAATTGAAGATCGAGATATTTCGTTCAGGGATCAGACATAAGGAAGCATCCAAGTCGAAATATGTTCGCCTTCATCAATGCCTGGAGGCGTTGATGCCAACATATGGAAAAGTTATAGTAGGAGCTTACCTTCGAGGAATCGCACAAAACCTGAGCATCGAATTAATAAATAGCCTATAATAGCATTATTAGGCTATTTTAACTTTCTATATAGCTAGCCATACCATTTAAAGAAATGTAAAGCCGGTATACATTATAATTTGGTGTGAGTTATACTCTATATTTTTTTTCTAATAAAATTATTATGAATATATATCTTTAAACCAGTTCTCAAAAAAATTTGTGCTGGCATTTGTTGGCGTGCTCTTATTTCGTGCGCTTATGTCGGGTTATCCATCTGGGCGAGGGCACACAGTCTGCATAGTCAGAGGGGCAAACAGGCTAGGCATGTGAGTTAGTTGTGATGTAGCATTCTACCAATGATAACGGGTCGAAAGGAAGATTGAACAGCAGGGGCGATGAAGATATTTTCGCTCCGACAGAAACAATGTCAAAGAGTCTTAAGGTTTCGCTATTCACAGATAGCTCTGGATTTGGAGGAGGGCACACTGTGGACTAAATGAGATCCGCATGTGATCATTTAAGCAGAATTTGGTAATAGTAGGGGGTGGTAGCATAAACTTATGGGAGAATATTTGAACTGGTGTGTGACCCCGTGTTGTGATCAAAGTCAAGCACATGAGCCACAAGAGAAAATGAGCCGGTCTGTTCGTGACATTTGGCACGTAATACGACAGCTAAGTTGTGAAAATGAATGTTAAAGGTTTCTTTGCCTGGCGGCTTGCTTTCTGAACGCTTTCTTTGGCGGAAGGCTAGCATTCGTTTTCCATGTTTTGTAGAAATTGGATAAAGAAGCCGACGATAATTACCTTGGCTCTGATTGGGCCGACTCCCAGGCTCTCAAGCGTCAGTTTCAGGGACTGACAAATATCAAGTGGGGCCCACGATAGCATTTGGACTTCAAACTAACGTATTTTCAGCCTTTAATTTGTTATGGCGTATGCCTGCGTATCATATATATTGACTGTGAGCTTCGTAAATATATTGTTTCAATAATCGATGTGCTTGCTTTATCGTAGGTGTGTTCAGCACAGTTCAAGAACTCACGCGAGCCATCGGAGTTGTGGCCATGCCACTTCCCATCAGGCGCCTGCTCTAGCAACAGCTAAGCCGCCATTTTCTTATGGCTCCTCGTCAAAGAATTTATTGTATTATTTCGGTTGCGCGATTTTATTAGAAAGAGACTTGAACCCTGTGTGCGAAGTTTTACCTCAGACTTTAACTCACTTGCGTAATACCGAAAATTATGCAATCCAACCTGATATTAGCAAAGTGTAAGAGATGTAGAAGAAAGCAAGAAACACAGAGGCAAATGGGAGCAGGTATTTTTTACTTACATTATTCAAATGGTAACTAGGCGGTGGAGTTCCATGAAGGGTGTAAGTAAATACCCATTGCTTCAGGACAGGTGTAACACAAGCTAAGTACTTCATAGCCCGAAATCGATGAATTTTTCTACCGGTACTTTTTCCAGATGACAAGTTTGCTGAACATTGGCTGGAACATGATGCTCCTGAGTGATAAAAGCCCATGAGACACGAGTCCTAGGCTCCTTTAAAAAATCTGTTTACAAGCTATGAATGCATAGGCCACCTTAAGCAGTCCTACATTCTGCCTGTCTCTTTCCTATAAAAAAATAATACATTTGTATAACAGAACTCAATCTCTTTCTAGGCACTTTGCATTTGCTGCAAAGGAAGCATGATCGAATGGTTAGTGGTAGCATGCTCAATGACAATAAACATAACATTGCTAGAGGTGACATGTACTGGGTCAGTATGCACATTCTGTAAGTGGCAACATGGGCAGTTGCAGCATGCATGCATGCATAAGTAGACAAAGGACGAATCTCACGGACTCAACTGAAAGCTGTGATAAATAGATGCATTTACAGCTTTTTAAATGTCAAGTCAGGTGATGTGACGTCATTTGGCAGTGAGTTCCTGCCTTTGGGAGCATGCTAAGGGTGTGGTCTCTGAAAGATTTGAGCTTTGTATGAGGTCTAGCTAAATGATTTGAGTCAGAACAGCAGGTGGTACGAAGCCTAACCGAGTGTGGGAGTAGGTCTGATAGGTATGCTGGAGCCAGAGAATGAAGAGACCAAACATGAGTGACAAAACCTTGAAGTCGAGGCATTGCTTGACTGTGAGCCAGTTCATGTCGGCTAGAAGTTGTGTGATTTGGCAATTGCGACACTCAAGACAGACAAGCCTAGCCGAAGAAGTTTTCACGAACTTTTATGGGCGTAATTAGATAGGCCAAAAGACCTGCTAGCAATGAGTAACAGAAGTCGAAAAAGTAAGTAGCAAATGTATGGACCAAATTGGACCGGGTATCTATTGCTAAACAGGCCCAGATTTTTACAATGCTATGTAGCTGTAAGTAGGCAGGTGACTGTGGAGCAGATGTGGTCGTCTGGTGAAAGGTCACTTTGGAACAATCCCCTAGGTATCTTGCAGATCCATAGAACATATGCTGACAGAGCTGATTTTGAGCATTGAACCATCCAGGTTTTGAGTCGCACTTGGTTGTCCGTCACTATTAAGTTGGTTTTTATTGTCATTAAATTTGAGAAAGGTTGCTGCCATCCATATACACATGTCAGCAATACATGAAGCAAGGGAGTTGTGAGAATTCGATGTGTTGGACAGCTGGAGGGGATCAAAGCATAGGTACTACTGCTGTGTGTCATTTGCATAGAAGTAAAAGCCTAGATTGTGCTTGACGATCACATCGGCAAGAGGGAGAGTATAAATTGTGAAAACTTTAGCTGACCGTGCACACGGCCCTGAGGTACTCTCCCACATACACCCAGTCGTTCCTCTGATGACTTTTGTCCGTTTGCATCAGTACACTGGAGCCTCCCACTGTGCTGGGATCTGAACCGTTGAAGTGCATGCCAGTGATGCCTAGGTGAGGTGAGAGGCGCTCGAGAAGGACTTGGCGATCAATAATATCAAACAAAGTTCGAAAGTTTGAAGATCGAGCAAAACAAGCAGACTTTACCTAAGTCTGCATTTCTGGGGTCATGCGTTATTAACCCAAAGGAATGCTGACTCGGTGGAGTGATTAGCTCTAAAATTAGACTGGAACTTGCTTGGTTTGCAGTTTCAAGATACGAGTTCAGCTTGTCTGCCACAACTCGCTCTCAGTGATCCGTGATGGCACAACACACTAGAATAGGCGGTTGCTTTTCATGACCATAACCATGACCATGTCCCGACGTCGTAGTTTCGAATCCTGTGGTTGGTGATTCTTTATCGTGGCTGCAAGCGGTGGGTTCTCTTGGTTCTCTTGGCTTGGCTTTCTTTGTTAGTGGCCTAATAAGGTGCAGGGACATGACTTGTGGCCAAGGACATGTATTATGCTAACTAGGCATGGCAGCAGCACGTCTATGCAGAGTAAAAGCAGAAAAGCTGGAGTAGGGTCTAGAGGACTAGTTGTCTTCTTCGACTTAAATATGAATATCAGCACGAGGTCACTCGTAGCCTTTTTGTACGTAGACATTGAGGTGCTGGATCGCAGATTTGAGGGAGAGAAGACCTTGTGGATGTTATTGACGGACGTGAGTCCAGAGAGGATGCTGCTAGCTTCGGGATGGACTCTCTGATCTTGTCCGTCTTGCTGACAAATAAGCGATCAGCCAGATCATCAGGTGAGGAGCTAACCCGTAAGCGGTTAATGAGATGCTTGAGGGTAGACAACAGAATTGAATTTTCGGATAGTGCAACTGTGATTCAGGAATATTTATGTAGAAACTAGGTTTGACCTAGAACAAACTGTGAATGGGAAGTCGCTGCATGGTCAGAGCAGCTTGAAGCCGGGTCAGCTAGCCTTACTGATAACAGGAAGACATTGGTATCAATAGACTGATAACTAAACCTCTTGCTCGGCACCGAGCATACTCTGGAAAGGGCTCGCAAACGCGCCTCACCTCGAACTCTCATGCATGATCGAGCTTCGCTTGTGGGAGCATGATGGATGGCTTGGGCTGAGCAGCACAAGCAAGTTTGCCATCGCTCCACCCGTTGTAAGTGCTGCTTATCCTTTCACATAGAAAATGCTCACAATACCTTGTGTAGCGCCCGGCTGGCTTTGGCTGAATTTTAGCGCGAACAAGAGCTGTTCGGCGGCGGGCTAGAGCCCCTTTGTCCTGGAGCAGTGAGCCAGAGAGGAGCGTCAGTGCGGTTAGAGAGGAAGCGCTTAGGAGCAGGCCAGGAAGCTCTGAGACGAGCGTCGGCGATTCGGCCTTTAGAATTGGCCCGATACTCGCGGAAGCTGCTGATAGATGTTGGCTGGCCTGTCAACCCCCGCCTTCCCTCTTTCCAAGAAAGAATCTTCTGGAACCCATTCGCCATTCAAGCTGGACGGAGGTGCCCTGCCAGTGGCCTGGGAACGGTAGTCATTCCTTTCCGTAATGGGCCAAGGTGTCCGGGCCCAATACCACTAAGCTCTTGCCCCATTGTCTCAGCCAAGTATTTAAGAGTCGAGCGACGCTCGCTCTGTGTTTTTTGCCTCGTGTCTTTTGTCTCTGGTCCGGCTCTGCGCCTCGACGCCGTCGGGCACTCGTTTCTCTCTAAAAGCGAGGGAGGAGGGCGGGCTGTCCGCCGACGATGGACGGAACAAGACGAGACAGCTCTAGGAGGATTCGGTGGAACCCCACCGAACACGGTCGTATCGCGCCCGAGCTGGCATTTTGTGTGTTCTTTCGTGTTTTGTGTTTCTTTTGTGTCGTGTGTGTGTGCGCGCTAGCACGTGGTCTCGGCATAGGGATTTGCCGGCGCGAGCTAGGCGTAGTTGGCGTGTGTGGAGCTCTAGTTCACCGGGTAGGGTTTAGGCTCCGGGTCGCGCTTCAGTGTGGAGAAGTATTTCCTCCGCAGGAGTGCTTGAGTTGGCGTGTGTGGAGTATTCCGGTCGCACTGGTGGAAACCGAGTTCTAGTTCACCGGGTAGGGTTTAGACTCCGGTTCGCACTTCAGTGTGGAGAAGTACTCCCTCCGCTCGAGTGTTTAAGTTGGCGTGTTTGGGGTATTCCCTCGGCACAGGTGGGAACGGATTCCTAGTTCACCGGTTAGGGTTTAGGGTCCGGGTCGCGCTTAGTGTAGAGGAGTATTCCCTCCGCAAGAGTGTTGAACGTGCGAGGAGTGTGGAGATAAAGCTGAACTAGACGCGCAGCGACTTTGTGCGCTTGCGAATAAAGTTCAGTAAAATCCCCAATTTGTGTGTCTTGCTTCCAATTCACGCCGCGGACTCACGACCCCCTTTAGTAACGGTAAGCAGGTCAGCGCCAGAAACGCTCGTTTCGTGGCGGCCAGCTTATTGCGCGTAGGCGCGCACCGAACGGCATTAGGCGATAGGCTACGCCGCTAGGTAAGCGGCAGGTCAAGCTTACCCCGCCGAGCCTTCGGCGTTACACTTGTGGTAAAGCACCTGTGCATGCCAATATCTCAACTCAAATGGGTAACGCGTGGAAAAGTCCTCTGTATGTGGGCCGTGATAGCCCTGCCCTGGTGGTGCTTGCTGTTAACGACCGACGTCCAATCCTGCAGTTAGTTGGGCGATCCTTTATTGCCAACTATAAATGGTAATAGCCGATAAGGCCGCCCTGCTGCTATAGAAAGGATGTTAAATTAGGTAATGTTTTTTATTTGTTTGCATCAGCTCATGTTCACATAAGCATTTGTCACATCAAATTGCAACACAGGTTGACACGTGCACTACTTCGTGTCAGCCTTTCAGCAGCTCAAATTCAACTGCCTACCTCATCCAGGGCCAAGCTTAATAATAACAACAGCCTCAAAAAATGAAAATTGATTTAATTTGAAGAGCCGAAATATAAAAATGTCAATTATAGGCACTTTATAGTCAGTCTAGTACACTTCAAAAAGGGGGACAATTAAGCATACCCACTCACTAGAGAGGACAAAATACCCAGAAACTGAAAAGCATAAAAGAAATTTTCGCATGGAATGAGCAATTGCTCAGGAGTAGAGAATATGTTTATTATAATCTTGTCATGCCACTGAATGTCGTGGTTTAAGTTCATTGAATTCCGCGACTGCTTCCGGGGCTGTAATCTGAAACTGCTGCATAGCCTCGCAAGTAGACTGAATTCCCGATGGGTCCTAAAACACAAAGTATGCTAAAAAGTACAAAGTAGCTAGCATGGGTAGATTTAAGGTTTCCTCAATGAGCGACAACGTGGAAATTAATTACTGAGATTCAGTCAATTTGACAACTGAGGCAATGCAAAATGAACACTTCGTTGTCGGCCACGAGTGCCTGCCATCCAAATACACTGCAAGGCAGAGTGAATACGTAAGCTAGGCCAAGCAGCCTTGCATCCTAGCAACTTCATTAGCATCTCATAATAATCAGTTAGTAAATAAAATAAGGGTCTCAAAATGAATCATGCAAGAGTAAGCGGTTCGTTAATGGTGAGCACCAACTGGTTCCTGAGATGGGTTTCAGATTGGCGAATCATCTGCATATTGGATATTGACACACAGCGGCATGAGAGAGATATCAGCAACCAAGAAAATACCTTCATACCATCTGGAATTGATCACAAGATCAATTGTGTAATGAACAGGCCGTGGGTGAGATGAAGCATTTTGTCTACCGATGCGTACAAAAAGCTGCTTAGACTTCCAGAGCACTATAAAAAACCTTCCTGTAACACCTGCAACATGGTCTTTGTGGAGTACAGATTGGGAATATTATATATATATACACACATATATATGTGTATATATATATATATATATATATACATATATATATATATATATATATATATACATACAAACTCAAAACTGGTTAGCCAGCTTACTTGGACCAAAAATTACCGCATAACAAAGAGAAAACATACTGTTTGTAGATATGTATTTAGTGTGACTTCGTCCCACTGCAGGGACAGGTGCCTGAAAGAACGATGGCAAGCTTTCTCGCGGCACTGCACCTCCCTACATCGATCGCTGCTCTCTGCTCCTCGTGGCGATTCATAGCTCGAAAGAAGATCTCTGCTCGCTGCTAGCTGCAAGCTGGCGAGTTGCCGTTGCAGAAAAGCTCGACGCTTTAAAGCGACTGGGGCGACATGTCCCACTTCAAGTGTGAAAGTGAAGCAGATCTCTGCGAGGTTTGCAAAGAAGTCTTTCCTTCGATGCAGCTAATGCTGGAAAGCGGCGCATTCGCACTGCAGGCGGTAGGTAGTATGCAAGTTATTCCCGTGAGCGATATGCCAGGCCTCTGCCCAGGCATAAAGGCACCACCGGCTATGCACTGCCCACTTTTTGCTTCCTAGAGCTGCTGATGCTAAGGCCAAAGCAACAGCTGAGTATTGGTTTCGACAGCAGGAAGCTGAGGCTGACCAATAAAGGCACTGCATTGACAGCAGCAGCAGCTGGTCAAGGAGGCCCTCAAGGCGTCCTTGACCATAATTAAGCCCGAGTCTGCCAAGGATAAGATCGAGAACCGACCTTCACCCCTGCTGCAAGATGTCAACGATGCTGCTTCGGCAGCACTGTGAGCAGTTTCCCAGCAAGCAGCAGCTAACACTTACATTGATCAACTGATACAGCCATCGGGACATCGGTCGTGGCAGAGGAGAGCTCACGTGACCCCAGGGCAGAGTGGATGCAAGGCTGCTCAGACAGCAGCAGTTCGTGCCGGCATTCGACAGAGGAGCCACAAGCACCAGTCTCAAGGAACCACAAGCACCAATCGTTGGTGCACACTTACGTTATCTGCAAAGCATAGAGTACTTTCACTTGCAACATGACGACGGCAACAGCTTCGACGGAAGCTTCGATGGAAGCCTCGATGGAATCATCGACTCGTGACGATGCTAGTGTCAGCCAAAACGATTTAAATACCGGTGGAGCACAGTGTCAAGGTATCACGGCTGACGACTCGAGGCAGCAGCCTCGATGGAAGCCTCGACTCGTGACGATGCTGCTAGTCTCACCTGAGACGTGCTAAATCACGGGCGGTGCACCAATGCACGCACGTATACCGGCAGTACTGGGGGGGGGGCGGGCACGAATGAAACCCACAAGGGCTCGTGTTTGTATTGCTAGCTGCTGATTTAAAAGCCTCATTCGATTAGCGGCTGCAGAAGAAGAAGAAGAAGAGCCTTGACCCTTGGCCCCTGTCCCCCACCACCGCTCGCAGTTGGCAATAAATGATCGCCCACTGCAGGAGGATTCGAACCCGCGACCTCGGACGAGACTGCGAGTAAACAACGTGTTCACTGGCATGGAGGCAACCTGCCACGAGCAGGGAGGAGGCCAAGCAAAGCACGGCCTTTAGCGGCCTGTATCGACGCGGCTTCTCGGACGCGTTCATGGCCACGGACCTGCTACCGAAGCCCCACAACCGGGGAGAACAAGTAAACGCTTTTGACGAATGGGCCTGCCAGTCATGCGGCCGCCCCCCCCCCAGATATCCGGTAGTGGGGCGCCTGTTAGACAAGGCCGCCTGACTTCTTTCGATAAGCGCCTGCTCTCGGCTGTACGTGCACGACAGCTGAGAGAGCAGCCGATACAAATGCTCTTGACGAATGGGCCTGTCAGCAGCAGCCCCTCGGCCGACCCCCAGTCAAACCCCTCGTCACGAGCCCATTTCGACGTCTTGCCCATGCCGAAGGTGCAAGGCAAGAGCAGCGGTTCGACTGGCTTTCGAGCTGGTTTGGTCGGGCGGTTAAGGTGCTCGCCCCGATCAAGGTCTGACTGAGGTCACGTGGGCTCGAGCCCCGAGGCACATGTGAAGCGCCTGACTGGAGATTAAGCTCTCTTGGGGTGCTATACAAATGAATTATATATATTATATATTGCAAGCAAGCAAAGACACATTAGCAAGGTCATGGTCACTAGCTCTTTTAGGGCTACCGAAGCTCGGCTGACCAAAGAAGAGGGACTGACTTCTTTTGCTTAGCTAGGCCGATCACGTCTAGAGCAGAAAGACCCTGACTTGCACTTTGGCTCCGCTTTGTCTGTCTGTTTGGCACTATTGAGCAGCTGGATACACTGCAATACCTCTTCTTCTTGCTTGCTCTCACGCTGGACTTCGTGCCTGAGCATAATAATAATAATAATAATAATAATAATAATAATACATTTGATAAAGCGCCTTCTCAGAGAACTTAATCTCCTTCTAGGCGCTTTACATTTGCTGCAAAGGAAGCACGATCGAAGCATGTCAAAACCAGATGCTAGCTGTTGGGCGTTAAATGCTTTAGTCATTTGCAAGCTGGCCCAAGGTTTTCCGTTATGAACGGCGACATCTTCACGTGTAACTCGTCTGCAATAAACCGACTCCCGAGAACACCCACAAAAGAACAGGTAATGCCGTTCAACTGCATCAAACGAGATCAATTATTAAGGGCAGGGCGAGGGGACGCAGGGGGTGGGGTAGGGCACGAGCTTCGGGATGAGAAGCTACTCGCTGTACTAGACAACGAATTCTCAAGCAAGTGCAAATGGCTCGGAATTGCCTAAGCATTTCGGACTAGCCCAGCTTAATAACGAAATAGATGCAGACCTTGGCTCCAGGTCAAACCAAACTGGTATTTCAAAGCTAGCCAATACGACATGGCAGGACAAACCAAACCGGAATGCATAGGATGGTCACGGTTGACACATCGAAATATAGCCACGAGCTGTCGGTAGTTCGGCTAGCATTTGAATTAGTAGCTGTGTCACGTCAATATCAACAAGACGCAGTTATAAGAAGCAAGCACAGGCTAGTCAAGAACTGGTACATGTTCCACACAGAGGCATGACACGAGATAGGTAGTGCTGAGGTTCGTATAAGTTAATGTCCGTGGATGGCATTGGTCAACGCTAACACAAGACTAGGTAGGACACACGGGTGCACAACGGCATGCACCAAGTCGCTCACGAAACGCAATACGTTAGGGAAGGGGAGGTAATTACTTGGCCTCATGAGTTAAGCAAAAGAAGCCTCCGGATACACCACACTGCCCCCTAAGTAAGGAGCAGGGTGACTGCGGAGGCAATGAGTATCAGCTACTGCATGCACCACTCAAGAACACCGCAAAAGGTCAGCTTAGGTCACATCAAAACACACGAGGTAATAATCGGTAGAACTAGTAGAAGATGGAGTCAGCAAACTTCATTTTTAATATGGTGCTACGATTTAATTCATGTTGGTAACACAGGAACGAGTGTTAGAGTCACGCAGGCACGAGAAATCAACAGGCGCAGCATCCAAAACATTTTTGCACGAATAGCATAAGCACAAGCAAAGAATCATATGAGGCAAGCGATATCCTGACCGTTTTTGGAGAGTTCGGTGGAAGACTTCCCTCAGTTGAGAGTCTGCTGCGTCCGAACGATTCAGCCATTTTTTCAAGCTGATGTTCATTCCTATTAAGTAGCTACTGTAATTAATTGATGGACATTGTAACTCAATTTACTTGAGATGAGGCAAATTGACATTACCTAAGCAATCAATAATAGGTAGGGCTGAGTTTCATCGGCGTAGAAGTGAATGCCAAGATTGCCTGTCGTAATCTCATCTGCAAGAGGGAGATTATTGATAGCACAAAGAAGTGGGCCCAAGATTGAACCTTGAGGCATGCCACAGTTAAAGTGCTCACAGGATTACCAAAGGCCATGACCCATCAATGCACCCTGACCCTGATGATTACGCGAAACCCAAAAGAAGTTCAATTGTATCGGACTGAATAAGAAATTGTAAAAGAAAACGCATGAAGAAATTAATATAGCTATTTTACAAGTAATTTTGTTCTACACAGCACAAGAACTATCGTTGCAATGTTGCAACCTTGAGGAAAGCTCGGGGTCACATGAAAGGCAAGCATGAAACAATATTACTTCGCATTGGCAGCAGCTAGAGGCGATCAGGTGGGAATGCAGAGCAGAAAATGGCGAGTAGTACCAGGGAAAAGAGCCAAGTGAAAGGAGTGCAGGAGCTGAGGAAGCGCTAGCTACCGGAATCAGCAAGAATAAGCCGCAAGTATATTTGAAAAGTTGTAAAGGGAGCATCAGCCAATCAAAAAGGTACATGTAGCTCGGTAAAGCTTAGTTGATGTTACTTTAGAAAGGCCACCAGGAATTATCTGACATGGTCACTAGCCCATGTCTATAGTGTGGATTTCTCTCATTAGAGGCCTTTAGGAGGATCGAAAATGAGAACTTCACTCATATATACTTATCATATCCAAGTGCTTAGCGAGAAATTACTATACAACCAACGATGGGCTATGGGAAACACTTCTAATGATCATTGGTTGGTTCAATACCAATGATAATTAGCTGATTCGGGCCAAGATCTGATCCAATTTTTTGTACAGCATATGTAAAGTGCTTGAAAAGAGATTAAATTATTTAAGCGAACTATGCAAACATAGTATTATTCTTGTAAGGTTCAGTATCAACTTGATCAGGTAGGTTTCCTTTAGTGAATTCCTTGCAAAGCTTCAGCTTAAACGGTGTCATTATTTCTAATATATAAAGAGTCTATGCGTATATAAATTCATGTATAAACTTATATTTTTAATCAGAATGGGGCGCATAAATACACGCTTAAAGTAGACCAGAGTATAAGACTTTACCAAGCACCTTAAGAAATTTATTGCCTAGCTAAGATTGTATTATCTACCTGCTTTGCCTTGGCTAATGATACTCGGCTTTGCAAGCTTGACCGGTTGATCTTAAATAGGCAAAACTGGGAGGATCATTAAAGCCACTCGATTCACCCATGAGACCCCTGGACCGTTTGCCGCACAGTAGGTTCTAGATTGATAAACCCTTTTCCGAAATACCCACGTGGTTCTATATGCTCCTGACTAGGAATCATCCCTTCTAAACTTCCTCTGCAACTACTTTAATATTTCGAGAAATATTGCGGCAGAAAACTTGCAGGTCAGAATGTAGTTTGCAATAATTTAGTGTGAAGCTCTTAGAGAGATTCTAATCACGAAGATCCGAGTCAGCCAAAATGGCTAACCTTTAAGCAAGAGCCACTGAATACTTTTACTTCCGCTGGCGAAAGACCGACCGTCCCGCTCTACGGCAAGTTTATTTTCCGCGTCATTAAAATTTAGAAATTTTATAAGATAAAACGTGACCAATTTTCCGCGCGAACTACTGTTGACAGCTTCAGGTCGATATTACAGGGGGGCACAGCTTCCTGTATAGCTGGCCGCTGGCCTGAGCCTGAAACGTAGCGGCGAGGTGTCCTTATTATACATTTGTTTCCTTCGACCAAATATACGCGGCAAGCGTCCCGGCGCCGGCGAGTGGGTTCGACGAATGACCTAATCTACTCTAATTAGGCTAACAACGACTAGACGTAAGCGTTGTTGAGCTCAAAATTTTCGCTGATATTGTAGTACACGTTCGAATTTATCTGTCCACCAAATTTAATGTCTCTGCGTGCACGCGCACTTATGCAAATGAGCTTTGACATCGGACACCTGTACCGCAATCCATTCTAGTTCGAGTCAAATCCACTACAAATCAGCAGCAAACAGCTCGAAAAATTTTGGAATATCAAGCTAATTCCACCATGCAACGAAAGAAATCCTGATCTAAAAGCTCCTTTTTGATTGCATTTAAAAACTTCACTTGCATTGGCACTGCCGTTCTCGTGCAATGCGCTGCAATCGACTGCAGTAGCCCGGGCGAATACCGCAATCCACTTCAATCCACCGAATCCACTGCACAAAAAATCGAAATACATTGCACCGAGCTCCACTTTTTATTGCATATTAAAGTGCACCGTACTGTTTTCACAACCGTGTAAAATAAAAAAATTGTTCAACCTTGCACTGCGGCAATGGACGGCAATCGCCTGAAATGAATTGGAAAACTACCGCAATCCACTCTATTCCACTGCAAATCATCCTCTAATCGCTGTCGCAAAGCTCTAACTGATATTGCATATAGGACTAGACTCAATTCAAAGTGCACTCACAACATGTCGCTCCATTAAGCACACTCGTTCTTATGCAATTAATTGCAATCGACTGCAACGACCCGGTCCCATACCGCAATCCACCTCAATCCGCCAAAATCCCCTGAAATCCGCCACACAGCGACAAGAACGCGTACACTAGAAGCTCTAATTATGATTGCACGCTGCTCTACTCTTCGATTATTGTATACTCACATAACTTCACTGTAATTGCCTCGACCATTCTGCAGCAATGCACTGCAATCGACTGCAACTGCCCGGGCCAGTACGTCAATGTGCCGCTACCAGCCGAAAAACGACCAGAATACGTACACTTTAAGTTCTAATAGTGATTTCACGTTGTTCTAATTTTTGGTTATTGTGTAATCTGAAAATTTCACTACAGTCGCCTTGATCATTCGGAAGCAATGCACTACAGTAGACTGCAATGGCTCGGGCCAATACCTCAATTTGCAGCAATCTCATGCAAAATGCCCTGAAATCAGTTTTGTAATGCTCCAATTTTTCATGCACGTTACAAAGCATACTGGTTAAAGTAAACCGCAGCATTTAAAGCAATTGCGCTCGTACAATCTTGGGCAATGCATGGCAATCTACGGCAACGGCTCGGCTTGAAGCAACAATCCACTACAATCCGTGGCAAGTCGACACTAAATTGGCTGCACGAAGTGCCGATTGTCATCGCATTTCACATTTCCTTGTGCTAAAAGTGAAATCGTAGGACTTTCAAGCTATTTTTTACGTTAATTGTCAACAATGCATGGCAATCGATAGCAATGGCAGGGACCAATACCGCCATCCGTGGCAGATTGACGAGAAATCAGCTGCACCAAGCTCCAATTCTCATTCCACGTAACATCTCGCTGCGTGCGCACATACTTTTAACCCTTTCAGCCAGCTCTGACCGTTCAATCTTGGGCAATGCATGGCAATCGATGGCAATGGCACAGGAAAATACGGCTGTCCATTATGATTAATCGCAAATCGCTGGAGTGATTGTGTCAAGATCAAATTTATCTTACCTGTCACGGCGAACTGTGTTTAAAGTTCAATCACATTCTTTCAACCAATCGGGCACGAACAATCGCTAGCGATGAATGACAATTGACAGCAATGTCTGGGCCAATACCCCAATTCGTGGCAAATTGACGAGAACTTGGCAGCGCGGAAGCCTCAATTGCCATTACATATAATATTCCGCTGCGTCCAAAATAAAACCGTGGCATTTTCAAGATGCTTTGCTCGTTAGCTGTAAGCAATGCACGTCAGTCCACAGCAATGGTAGGGGCCGATAGGGTAATCTGTGGAAAATTGCCAAGATTTTCTGCAATACACTGCAACTCTCATTCCACCTAACATGTACCTGTGTGCGCGCATAATTTTTACCCATTGTGAGCGTTCAATCGACGGCAATGCATGGCAATCGACGGCACTGGCCCGGGGAAACACCAATCCATAACGGTCCGTTACAAATGGACCAACAGTTGCTAAAAGAAGCTCCAACTTTTCTTGCGAATTGCACTACACTGCATTATAAGTGCAGCCACATCCTTTTAAACAATTAACAAAGGCACAATCGAGGGCAATGCACGGCAATCGCCGGCAATGACCCGGTCTCTAACGCAATATGTTCCAAATTTGCTGGAAATCGGCTGTTTAAATTTGTAATTATCCTACCACCTGGTTGTAGGACATTTCTCCTCTGGACATCCCCCCTGCCTACCGTAGGATATTTCCCCCCCCCGGATAGGACATTTCCTCTATGTTGATGAATGTAGAATTAAGAATACATACATATATATGTGTGTGTGTGTGTGTGTGTGTGTGTGTGTGTACATGATTAAATGAAGTTCATGCTCTATTAAAATAAAATAAACTCAGTATAATTAGAGGAATGGATTGGAAGGATGGTTTTTAACGGAACGAGCGGCGGCGGCGGTTGCGGTGACTGCGGTAGCGGCGAGCTATACAGTTTGGTTCCGCCGTAGTTATGTTCCGCTCGACGCCGCCAGGCACTCGTTCGCACTCGTCAAAGCGGGCGCGCGCCACGAGTTCCTGCAAATGAGCGCTAAGCCTCAGAGGTCTACTGAGTATAACTCGACCTCAAGAGATCTAGTTATGCCCTAATACGCACTAATTAAAGCGCGGAATACGAGCAAGGGGGGATTTAGGCGGCAGAGGCGCAGCCCGCCCTAAAACCTAAACTTTAAACACTAAACCCTAAGACCCTACAGCCTAAACTCTAAACTCTAAACCTTATACGCTAAACCCTAAACCCTAAAAACCCCAAACCCTAAATTCTATACCCTAAACCCTAAAACCCTAAACGCTAAACCCTAAAACTATAAACTCTAAAAACCCTAAACATTAAACCCTAAAAACCTAAACCCTAAACAATATACCGGGAGGAAATGTCTTTCCCAGAGGGGAATTGTCCGGGGGAATGTCCGGGTGGGAAATGTCCAGGGGGAAATGTCCGTACCCCTAACACATACAGCTCACAGTGGGCACACATGCTGTCACTTTGCGCGTTCAACCTTGAGCAATGCATGGCAATCGACGGCAATGGCCCGAGACAATACAGCAATCTATGATTGTCTGTTCCAATTACAAACAGAGCTGGTGAGAGGAGATCCAGCTGTTCTTGCTTATTACATACGCTTCGCTGTATTAAAAAGTGCAACCGCATCCTTTCAACCGATCGCGAGAGCAAATCCGAGGGTAATGCGCGGGAATCGACGGCAACGGCCTGGGAAAATGCGGCAATCTATAACGAACCATTACAAATAGACTGTACGCTGCTGGGTGACGCTCTCATTTAGATTTCTCGTTCGTGTATACTCTGTTTAGCTTAGAAGGGTTTAAGAATGAGTAGAGCTGCACATTACAGAGCTGGGCATTACTAGAGTAGATGTGAAAGCCAAGATTTCGAGCACATCGGGCAGATTTGGAAAGTTTGGATTGGAAAACACCAAGAACCTAATGCCGAACCATGCCGTACCCGACGCTTTGAGGGCTCCTTAGATGATATACGGCCGTTTACATATATATTTGCAACCGTCCCCGAGAGAAGGGGCTGTCGCCAGTATCGGTAGCCAGTGACTCATTTACAATTCCTTATGCGTTGGAGTTTTGCTATAAGGCCAGCTCAACCATTCAAGCTACGAATGGTACTTCAAATGCTTCGATGCCCGTTAGTCTGGTTGCAGTCACCACTTCAGCAATGATAAGAACGTGTCAAGATGAATCGATGCTTACGAACGATACAATGTAAAAACAATAAACTTAGTCAATGTAATAGCGCCATAAAAGAACTGAACCTGTATTCGGACGCTTCCAATATGACTCAGGGCTCGGGCCCGAGACCTCGGTGGTCAAAGGTAACAGCATCATGACCTCAATCATCAGAGGCGAACACCTTAACCCCTTAGCTAAGCCAGGCCATCGCGAAATATACGTACCCACTTCGACAGAACACTCGTGAGTCGAAGGCCGCCATCCAGCTGCTATCAAGCTTCTATACAGACACTCCTAGACCGCAAGAGAAATATTGTTATGATTCTCGTTAGCTCTCTCCCACGTAGCACCCACATAGTCTTTGGCTTTCTGGATTAACAGATGGAGATACACGTACGTACATACGTACATTAGCCCAGTAGTTATGGTGCTCGCCTTTAAATATCGCGATTAATTTATTTGACGACCGATTTCGCGGGCTCAAGCCCACAAAATCGGTCGTCAAATAAATTATGCGGGAATAAATGATGCGTCAAATAAATGATGCGGGAAGCGCCTGAATAGAAATTAAGCCCTCCGCTGCGGGCGCTATACAAATGTAATTGCATTTATTTGAATAATTTCTATCTGTTTTAGAGTGATCGTAAAACGAGCTTAGGGTGCAACACTTATCAATTTAAAAAAAAATAATTAAATTTTATAAATTTAAACTTAGATTGAAACACTTATTAAATATATTTACTAGACTTTTGCAGCAATATCAGTTAGACGGATCGAAGGGCGTACTTGAGTAATTGACATTATTGTAAGAGATTTAGCACACTGTCTATCGAATGCGCACCAAAAGCCGCTTGGCTTTCGAGTTCGCTATTGAAAACTCTTCTGCGAAACATCCGCTTAGTCTTTTCTGTTTTGCTGAGTTATAGACTGAGGTGCATGACATTAGTCACGCCAGCTCAATCAATTCTCGTTAGCAGAAATAGCGGCTATCGTTTAGTAGGGCCACTGATAAGCACCGATACCACACAGAATTGCAAAGGCAAATCTACTGGGGTACTATACAAAAGGGTAGGTAAGCTCGTGCCCTCGGTCGCGAGTCCAGACTTTAGAACGGAAACAGAGAGAAATTTTCTGTAAGTGGCCGCCAGAACAGGCTGGTGGACTTTGTAGACGCGGCTGAAAATACGCGGCACAGATACGCGACTCACTTGGCTTCGCTGCTGTCCAATGCAAGAGAAACCATCAAAGACTCAGGTGAAGGCCAACGTAGCGGCGACTCGCTAGAGCGGTTCATATGTGTGCGGGATGATCGTCGCTCTGCAACTTACTGAGCTGATTTAAAAGTTAAAATTGCTGGCTATTATCAACAGCAAAGAAAGTCGAGATGGTAGAAAGACCGAAGACGAGGAAACCGACGGCGCGAGCGACATTCAGGACCTTGAATTCAAGCTTGCTAACCAGCCGGGGAGAACATTCGGGATCAATTGTTGGGCGAGCGAGAAGTTGGAGGAGATCGTCGCGGAAGATTCCGCAACATTCCACTTGCATAAAAATTCTTTTAATCATTTTACATTTTAAAATTTATTTTCAAACGCCGGCAATTTCCTTACGAATAAAAAAAATGGAGCACTAGCTGTAGCCTAACACCAAGAATGGGCCTCAATTAAATTGGAAAATAAGCTAAAACTGTATAGCTATTCCTCGCAGCATTTTCCAAGTTGGTGGAAATTTTCCTTTACGTGCTTAGGTGCACTAAAACTATCCGTATTACTTATCACCATTCTTTGATTTGATTTATCCAGCATATATTATATGCCCAAAAGAGACTCAGCTATCTTAAAGGTGCTACGCAAATTCAAAAGTGTATTGCTCTGCTTCTGACGTAACCTTTTTATCTCGGGGTGCCGGTGAAAAAAATTCAAAACGTATTGCAAGTATTCAAATGGTCTTGCACACAATATCCGAAACATCCGACCAAGTAAGCAATTTCAGTCATGTGTATTAGGAACAGTTTGATCACTGGTGGTTTTTTGTTTAGCATGTCTTTAGCTTATGTTTGGAGACGCAATATATTTGCGTACAACATGCAGTCGCAATTAAGGCGCGCTCTGCCATCCCTATTCACCCTGCGTCACTATGGCATGGACCCCTAACCGCGCGGGGGTCTCCCGGCTATCAACGGAAATCAACGCGCGATTGTGGGATGACTCGCCAAACCAAAGTACGACCAAAGTCGCGAACGATACACATCAACAGGGAAGACAAGACGATGCCGCTGGAAGAATCTGGATGCAAGGCGACTGAAAGGGTCGCGGAATCGCACGGTGGGGGGCTGACAGCCCTGGGAGATCGGAGGGGCCGCAATCCCAGTTGGTCGCCGGCAGCGTTTAGGAGAGCAGGAGCGACAACTCACCGTCGCGTTGTCGGAGGTGCGGGCGGCTGCTTGGCGCCGACACGTGCTTGCACCGGTACGCGTGTAAACTAGCCAGAAGCAGTCGCCGAAATGCCTCGAGCCGATTCTCTCATCATCGCCACTCTCCCCGTGCATCCCATCGATCCAAGTCAAAGGGTACGCCTAGCCGGAAGTTGTTTATCGACATAAGTTATTATGAGAACTGTGGATCATTGGTCGGCGATTCGGTGTTTTTTAATAAGTGTCAACTTGGCCTTCCTCAAAGCGAAGTGATACGACCTACAATAACCCTTAAATTCCGAACTGCGGACGGTAAAAGGGCGACGTAATGATTGCAATAAGAATAATTGTAAGACATTTATTTGGCACCCGCTGGAGAACCAAGTCCTTTGTAGGCACTTTTCATGCCAGACAGAAAGCATGCTAATTGGTTTCTAATGACGAAAACAGTCTGCACTAACAATCCCGAAAAGTATAAATACAGCGGAGTCCGCAAATACTACATGGAAAAGACGATTTATTGCGTTTTCAAATGTTGTCAAGTCAGGGAATGACGTAATGTCAGTCGGGAGTCGGCTCCGGCCTTTAGAAGCACACAAACTATAGGCATTGTGTCCATAATAATAATAATAATAATAATTCACTTGATAAAGCGCCCTCAGAGAACTTATTCTCTCTCTAGGCGCTTTAGGGTTCAGTTGTTTTTAGGCATGGCTACACGACTTGAGAGTCAGAAGAAAAGCTTATGCGATGCATAGTCCGATTGGGAAGTTGTTCGAATAGTCAGGCGGGAGCAAGAAAATGAAGGGACCTAAACAGTAATAAAAATGTTGGCCGATTTAACAGCTTTATTTTTATAGCGGCGGAAGAGCGTTAATGGCTATCACAATCGCGTGCAGTTGGCAATAAAGGATCACCCACAGCAGAATTCGAACCCCAGACTTTGGTCGTCAAGAGCGAGCGCCTTACCCCATGGGCTATTACTACCCGAAAGTGATTGACAGAACCTGGAAGTCGATACGCTGCTCGATTGGGAGTCGGAGCAGGTCGGTTACATGCGGTTTAATGTGGCAGTTGCAAAGCTCAAGGCAGACAAGCGGAGTTTTCTTTCACCAACTACAACTGTCTTATTGGGCATGAAGGAACACGTGCGAATAGTAGGCCGCAGAACTCGAGATGGTCAGCGGTCAAATGCATGGTCCAGCTCGGCCGTGGTTAAATCCGCTAAACAGGTCCACATGTTTGCAATGTTCGGTAGCTCGCAGTAGGCGGACTCGACTGGGAGTCAGAAAAGTCTAGACGGAGCCGGGAATTTGCTCTGCTGCGACGCATAGCTCGCACGGGATTGGCACAAGAGGAGGCGAGAAAGAGTCGGCGCTAGCCAGTGGACGCTGGCCGATCTTTGACTACAGTGTGTACGCACCATCGAGCTGCTGCCCAGATGCCCAGACGAGGTATCCAGGAAAAGGCGTCTCAGTGCGATTTTGCGTCAAATAATACGTACTGTATAGACATCAAATCTGCGGACCGACTTTTCAGTGCATCTGTCACCTTTTACGTACAGCATTTAGGCGTGGCCGTAATTTGCCATTCGCCGAATCTTTGGAAATTTCGCTCAAACCGAAATGCGGGTTGGCACTCTGCACGAGCCACTGCAACCGTGGGGACGTGCCGCCAATGCAATGGCTCCCGCTGGCGTCAACTGGCATTAGCTACGAAGGAGGAGTTAGCCTACCGGATTGACTCCGCTGAGTGTACAAAATGTAAGAAGCCAGTTACCTCACCGGAAACGACCGGAAAGAAGCCAGTTACCGGAAACGACCGGAAAGCGCTGCTTACGAGCGGGTGGCGCTTGCATGCTGCATGCTGCAGTGCGCAGGTGACGCTCAGACCAGACGCCGATGCATCGCACCCTCGTGCTGGCGCGCGCACACGAGCGATCGCTAGCACGGGCTGCCCTCGATGAATACGCTGCGTGCTGCGCGGCCGGCGGCGGCGGCCGCCGCCCGGCGGATCGGTCTCCGGGTCGGGTGCGTGTCGGACAGGCGCAGTTCCGCTTCCGCGCGACCGGAGCGCGTCATACTCAACCGAGGCCAAAGGGGCCAGGCTGTTCTGGAATTCGCATCGGAAAACAGGATCGCGCTAAAAGAGCTAAACGGATGCCCCGGGCGGCGCTGAGAGCGCCGCCCGGGGCATCCGTCACCGCCGCCGCTCCTAGCGCTCCGCGCGATCCGTCCGGTCAGCGTGAGCTTTAGGTAGAGCGCCGATTAGGTAGAGGAACCGATCGCCGCGGTGTGGTGAAAATGAGCGTTAGCGCTTGGCAAGGGTTCGCGCGATGTGACTTAACGTCAATGGGTTCGCGCAAGCCGCCGGGCCGGCGCTGCGCTAGGCGGAAGTGAACTCGGTTGCTAGCGGTAACGACCCAGCTTGCCGACCCCCCCAACGCGCCCCGCCGGTCCCCGCGGTAGGTTACTAGGACCCGTCGAGTTCGGACGCTGAATAAACCTTCCGCCGGATTTTTGTTTCGCACGGTGACTCCACCAAGCAATATCGCAACCCTTGAGCGAAGGATATGGCTGTACCTTGCCCTCCGCCTCCTCCTCCTCCTCGGCTGATAACCCGAGCGCACGCTAGATCCTACGCAGGAGCGCTAACGCTTAGCAACTAAGCCCTTGCGACATCCTTCAGATCGCAGCAGGTGTCGCGATTCTCAGGCCATTGAATCACATTCCCTTCCGCGGGGAGGACCCGTCGGGATGAGAGCCGGGGGAAAAGCGGTGAAAGCCGGGGAAGCCGGGTAGTAGCTGCCGAAATACGAGCCCGGTTTTTTCAAATCTATGCTGGCTTGATTCGCAGCCAGCAGTTTTCAACTACACCCCCCAACATAGACCAAAACGATTACGAGCCGGCTCGTGGTTCAACTCGCTGGATAGCTCTCGGCTAAGCGGCAGCAAACTCAGCCTCAGGAAGCTGAACGTGAGGGGATGGGGGCGGAACGCGGGTCCGCAGTTCCGCCCGACGACCTACGCACGCGGTCTTCTGCAGGATTGCGCGATCCGCTGTGTCAAAAGCAGCCGACTGGGGTGTAGCGGTTCCCGCGTCGCCTTTCGTTGTGGTCTTGCTATCCTCGGCCCGCTCGCTGGGGAGTCGTCGTTGCTGCTATGAAGGTCCATCATTGAACACTCGCAGTGCAGGCGGATGCGAGCGTGCGTCCCGCGGGTCACGCGACTCCGGCGACGGTAGTCGCTGAGGGGACGCCAGCGTTCTGGTCGAATCTTTCCTTGGCTCCACTCCACTCCTCAGTTGTAAAGATCTGTGCGCAAGAATGAAAGCGGCTGGGAAGGGAGCAAGTGAGGTGCGAGGCAACCAGGCTCGCGACGCGGAAATGACTCAAGTACCCGCCGGTGAGCGACGTCCGTCCCGATGCAGCACTCGGTGTCGCGAAGGCACGGTGGCCTCTCGCTCGACTTCTTTAGAAGCCGTCGCGAGTCAGAATGGACAGTTCAATTTAGCCATGGCCCTACAGCCTTCGAGAGCTTGCGACCGTGCTCAACTCGCGGCAGCCGGCCACGCACGCAGTTCTCTGCCTCCGCCGTTAGTAAGAAGTACTACTATTAAGATACGGTTTGCCCTACGCTGCCACCAACTCCAGTTACCGAGTCGGTCGAGCCCGCGTTGGCGTCTCCAAGTGCTGCATTTCACCAGGGGTGCGAGGACGCAAGGCAACGCCGCGGGCAGAGAGCGGAGCTCCAGATGCTCTGCCGGCCGAGCGTCGGCCGGAAGAGCAGTCGAAGCGAGCGAGAGCGGCAGACGGTGCCAATTAGAAAGACGATTCGCGCGACGTCCCGCGGGAGAGAGCGGGTCGGCCGCCGAGATTCGTTTAAGGCGGATTTCGCGTCAAGACCGCGAGAGCGCGATCTCCCCGCCGCACGACGACGCGAGGCGCCTTTGTCTCGCGCCTTTGTCGCCTTTTGATCGACGCTCGCCTGGCTGCCAGTGCGAGCGTGCGCATGCAGCGGCGAGCTCGCCAAGCGACGGCAGGCGCCCAGCGGCAACGACGTCGCTAAGCGTTTCGGCTTAGAAGCCGACGGCGCGCTCGGCAAGGCATTCTTCCTCCTACAGAATGGAGACCTGTTTGTTCTCCGGTCAGCATACACAGCATGCTCGAGGCGTCTTTGTTCTACCGCTACTCGAGCCGTTGTTGTTGGCTGGCCGTAAAACAAAGGACGCGGTGTGAGCTCGGACTGCAATAAATGGTAGCCTACGGCAGCCGCCAGCCTTTCGCAGCGCTACGTTGCCCGTGCCGCTCCTGGTGCTGTCCAGTGGGCGCTGCCGCCGCCGATCTCGCCGCGGCTAGCTAAGCCTCGCCGAGCGCTTACACGTCGCAGCAGCACTAAGAGATCGCGTGCGCACAAGCTCAACGGCAGGTCGCTGCTTACAACCGATGGCGTGGCGGTCCAAGGAAGCGGCTCGCGAGCGCGTACCTCGGAAGAGAGACAGATCTCGCGGGAATCGCCGCATTGCAGCGAGGGTGCACGCCCGCCGAGTCGCCAACGGGAGCCTACTCTCCTGCGGAATTCTCTCTAGACAGGAAATTGGCGTTCTCTTTCTATCATTTAATACTATACTGACAATAGTTCTCGGTCTTCTGGCCTTGCACTGTGGAGGAGAACTTTTCCACAATTCTTGCGCAACAACGACTCCTTCCATCTCACGATGCTGACGATCGCACTTCTTTCCGGACCATCGCCCTGCACTTCTCCGTCTGCGAAGCTGCTTCCCGTCAGTCCACCTGCCGCAGAAGCTTGCTACTTCTCACTTCTTCGTCGTTTGAGATTAAGTCTGCTCACCACTGTATTCGCACATCTTTAGGCTTTGAGTGTGCCGCATAAGTTTCCAGCGTAGCACCTGCTTACTCTATACGGCTTGTCGTCAAGTTACAGACGGTGATGCGTTCACCCTATTAACTTCGGAATTCATTCCCTTTGCAGCAAATGTAGAGCGCCTAGAAAGAGATTGAGTTCTCCGAGGGCGCTTTATCAAGTGTATTCTTATTATTACCAGGCAACAAAGTTGCCAAATATTTTACTGGGCATTTCCGACCAAATTGGGCGAGTTATCCTACACCCTGACGCGATTTAAGTGAGTTCTGTTTGCTTTTCCTTACAGCGAGCTTTCTTTGCACTATTCGCGACGAACTTCCTTAACTCGATCGATGTAGTGGCAGTCGCTGAGTTTGCTAGCTTTTTAAGAGCCGGCAGCTAAGCTAAAGTACCATTCACCAGTGGGCAGTCCGGTTAGTTCTAAATTTAGCGTATAGGGAATACCTTATTCTTACTTAGCATGTTCTCGAAATTGTAGTCAGAAGCTTCAGATGGAGCTGCATGGCTAGCAATTTCTTATGGGAGACCAAGTCAGCAAAACTCTCTTGCTAGACAGGCATAAGTTCGTCGACATTATTAAGTCTTGAGGCAGCAGCTAAAACGACCCGAGTAGGCTGAGACTAACACCAGACTAACACCAGTCAACGATCTGCCTTATCAGCATCAGCTGTGCTAGCCAACTCCAGCGTTTCGCGACTGCACTGGTGGCTAGCTAGAACAATTCACAACCGGTCACTTATCTTCGTCACACCGCCATGTCACAGCCTGTCTTTGCTGCTACGCTCACTGCGTTCTACATGGCCACATCCTGCATGTATCTAGTTAACAGTGTACCTGGAGCTCTACTTTGCTGAGCTAGGCGATGCGCTTGCAATGGCAGTGGAGTTCATAGCATACAAGCTTAGTTCAAGCATACAAGTCAAAGTGTCCGCTGCCAAAGACATATGTATTGAGATGTAACATCAGTTGACAGAGAAACGCAGCCAGCCGCAAGAGCTGCTGCTGGACGGTTTGGCAAGCGGCTATTGCCTCTCTGGTAGCGACACGCTTATGCCTCCTCAGCGGCCTCGCCCTCCTCCTCGTCGAACTCGCCCTCCTCCTCAGCCGTGGCATCCTGGTACTGCTGGTACTCGGAGACGAGGTCGTTCATGTTGCTCTCAGCCTCGGTGAATTCCATCTCATCCATGCCCTCGCCCGTGTACCAGTGGAGGAAAGCCTTTCGCCTGAACATGGCCGTGAACTGCTCCGAGATGCGCTTGAACAGCTCCTGGATGGCGGTGCTGTTGCCGATGAAGGTGGCAGACATCTTGAGGCCGCGAGGCGGGATGTCGCAGACGGCGGTCTTGACGTTGTTCGGGATCCACTCGACGAAGTAGCTGCTGTTCTTGTTCTGCACGTTGAGCATCTGCTCGTCGACCTCCTTCATCGACATGCGGCCACGGAACATGGCAGCGACGGTGAGGTAGCGGCCATGTCGCGGGTCGCAGGCGGCCATCATGTTCTTGGCGTCGAACATCTGCTGAGTGAGCTCGGGCACGGTGAGCGCGCGGTACTGCTGGCTGCCTCGCGAGGTGAGCGGAGCAAAGCCGGGCATGAAGAAGTGCAGACGAGGGAACGGCACCATGTTGACGGCGAGCTTGCGGAGGTCGGCGTTGAGCTGGCCAGGGAACCGCAAGCATGTGGTAACGCCCGACATGGTGGCCGACACGAGGTGGTTCAGGTCACCATAGGTGGGAGTGGTGAGCTTCAGTGTGCGGAAGCAGATGTCGTACAGAGCCTCGTTGTCAATGCAGTACGTCTCGTCGGTGTTCTCGACGAGCTGGTGAACTGACAGCGTGGCGTTGTACGGCTCGACGACAGTGTCCGATACCTGGAAACCAGAAAGCACAGTCACGGCTAGCACGGTCCGACTTCCTACGAGAGAGGACTACATGCACAGACCTACGTTAAATACGAACCGGGGAGAGAGAGAGAGAGAGAGAGAGAGAGAGAGAGAGGTAGGTGGCTTACCTTTGGCGAGGGGACAACGGAGAAGGTGTTCATAATTCTGTCGGGGTACTCCTCACGGATCTTAGAGATGAGAAGGGTTCCCATACCGGAGCCTGTGCCGCCGCCGAGTGAGTGTGTCAGCTGGAAACCTTGCAGGCAGTCACAGCTCTCAGCCTCCTTGCGGACGACATCGAGAACTGAGTCAACCAGCTCAGCGCCCTCTGTGTAATGTCCCTTTGCCCAGTTATTACCAGCACCGCTCTGGCCAAAGACAAAGTTGTCTGGACGGAAAATCTGTCCAAAGGGGCCTGAGCGAACAGAGTCCATCGTCCCGGGCTCCAGATCGACCAGAACGGCACGGGGCACGTACTTGCCACCTACAATCGAATCAAGTGCATTCTCACTTTATCGACTGCGGGCAATCGATTTGGCGGCAGACAATGGGGGCTAACTGCAGCCTAGCCGGCAGGCGGGTGTCACGTGACCGCATCGACTCATCGCCGTTCAACCGCACAAAGGCGAGCCGGCACAAGCTTCGCAATCGTCGCCACATTGCACCGCGAAGAAGCTCGGTATTCGGCACCCCTCGCCATCGACCCACATTGGTATCGAAAGCTCGGGTAGAGAGAAAGAGACCAGTATGGTAAAGCACTCGGAGCTTGGAGCGCTCCGAGAATGCATCGGCGCTGGGCGACACGGCGTGTTGACCTGCTTTTGGGGAAACCGCCTAGCAGCTACAGCACCGACGCGTGAACATGAACAGCAAATTCTAACGCCGCACGCGCCTTACCGGTGGCCTCGTTATAGTAAACGTTGATTCTCTCCAACTGAAGGTCGGAGTCGCCATGGTAGGTTCCGGTGGGGTCGATTCCGTGTTCATCGGAGATCACCTCCCAAAACTGAAGAGAAAAGGCTCTTTCTTGTCAATGCCGTCTCCGACATACGGGAATCAATAGAGGGAACGGCGATGGCGTCGCCAGCGGTCGCGGCAGTTTAGTCAGTTTGGCGGCGTTTTCTCTAGCCGGCGGTTTGAAACCGAGCGCCCGGCGGTCACACCGGCTTGGCAACACTATCTAGGTCGAGATAGGCTTTCGCGATGTTAGACAAACGGAGATATTTACCTTGGCACCAATCTGGTTACCGCACTGGCCGGCCTGAAGATGGACGATCTCTCTCATTTTCAACTGACTGGACTACACACTCTCAAGAAGCACAAGCTAACTTCCGCTGCCGGAAAGGAACTGACCGTTAGGGGACGGCGCGGCGAATTTATACTGGTCAGTCAACAGAGCGTTTCTATTGACGTTCCCAGGCAACTAACCAATCATGACAACGGTTAGTAACGGTCACGCATACCATATATGGAATCTCATGAATATTCATGAGAGCGCCGCGGCACGCTGCTAATTCAGACCAGTGAGAATCGTAGAAAAAATCTTTTCTAGTTGAATCTGTATAATATATTTTATTTAATAGACTATAAGCAAATTTTTAAACTTTAAAAAAATATTTGGTGAGTTTAGTTATCCGAGGGTACCCCTCACCAGGAAGTGGATAAGGCGGGGGACATCCGCTGGCGCTCGAGGTTAGTAAGGCCTGTGGCTAGCTCTTCCGGCCGCGGCCAGTCTCGCGTATGTGTGCTTCTCTGTGTCGCGACGCTCCGCCGTGTATAAATGCCCGGCTTCTGCTGTACGTCCTGAGTTAGGAGCGTCGAAATCTGTACACCGTTCGGTCGAGGAACTTTAAGCTGGCTCATACCGTTTTGCTTTGCCTCCCCGAAAATGTTTTAGTAGCCGAGCTCACAGCATCGTGCATTCAGAGGGTGGCGGAGACCACCTTTCCGTGGCGGCGGCGCGTATGTTCACACGTGTTTATATATTATGGCGCCGTCGATTTACGGTGCTGGCACCGTGTAGATTGCGGTAGAGACTTCTGCGTAGGCGTTCGTGTGTCTAGATGTCGAGCTAAGATGGTTCTTATCTTCGACCCATCGGCTGGGAGCATGTGGCTCAAGGGCTATTCATTTAAATTTCCGACAGTAGTCTTCTTTTTCCAGTTCATGCGGTAAAGCGTTATGCGTTTCTTGATGTATATCATACGTTCGTCATCGATTGGCAGTTTGCAGCCTAAGATAAGCGCCACGTATCCGCGCGTCGATGTTCTTACGCTTTGCTGCCCCGAGAAAACGGCTGTGCACTTATTTTGACCAGAGCGAAGTGTGAATACCGACGGTATTTGGCCGCCTTTTCTAGCGTGAGAGCTTAACTCCCTTCCTATCACGGTCCAGCTCTCTGGGCGCGCGATCTGAGCGTGTGCGTGCACACGATAATGTGCCCACGTGCGAGCCTGCACTTGCGTGCGCATCTCTCATCACGATGGGTATGTTTGTGTGCGTGTATTTGTCTCCTCTCTTCCCTCTGTCTGTCTGTCTGTCTCTCTCTGTTTGTGCACATCTCTTTTGCTCACAGCTCCTCTCTAGTTTGCTCGCTTTCCATGCCCTTTCAGTCTCTTGCTAGCATTCCATGCACAGCTCATCATACCGGGCTCACCCTTCTCCTTTTGCCCCTTGCCCATGTCGCTGTTGGTCGCCTCGCTGCTTCTCATTGATGTAGCTCTCATCGATGAATGCCGATGGTCGGTGGTAAAGGCAGTGCAGTCCACCACGTGCATTCGCATGCTGAGAGGGAGAAAGGCTGTGACCTGCTGGCATGCTGCCGGAACAAAGGCTCGTGTTTCAGACGTTCCCAGACGATCGTGTCAGTTGAAAGCCGACTCGGTTTAAGCTCTTCCTGCTTTCTCCTTTGCCGACCAATCTTTCGGCTCCAGTGTTGCTGCTTGACATTGCGCAACTGTCTCCTTAGCCTCCGGATGTGCCACTGCCACGAGAGCGTGGGCAGAGAGCCGTGCTGTACCGGTCGCTGAGCATGCTGGGAGTGGTAATGGCTAATCGGCCTTGATCTAGATCCGATAGTCTGAAGCTGCTCAGGCCGTTACTGCTTGTTGAACGATGACCTTCTTGAGGGAGCTTGCCCAAGAATGCCTTTTAAGGGTTGAGGCTGCAAGATGCTAAGGCTTTGGCTTGGCGTTTTTTAATACTGCGCCTGCTTTGGATGTTGGCAGCGCACGTGCGTCCCTTAATAGTTTGCCACTAACTGGCAGAGGGCGGCTCGGCTCGGCTCGGCTAGGCTAAGGAGAGCGAAATCTAATCGAAGCAAACCACCGACCAGGCGCTGCCCATGGTCAGCTGGCTCAAGTGTGGCTCAAGTGTCGTGCAAGTTAGCTCGGCCAGTTAGGGATGTACCTGCCACAGCCAGTCAACTCGAGCCTCGAGTCTCGACTTCGAACTGTTTGTTATACAGTGTAGTTGTAGCTGGTCCGATGCTAGTTTGTACTCGAGACAAGTTCACGTGTGTATCGATGTCGAACGTTCCCAACTCTAGACGAAGCATTATGGTGATGCTTGTGTAGGCTGGTGGTTTGTGGCTGGTTCTCTTCAAGCAAGTGCAGAGCTGAAGCAGCAGCTGCAGCACTGGCAGTAGCAGCACTGGGAGCAAGATCAGCAGCAGCCGCATCGCGAGCACCAGCAGCAGCACTAGCAGCATTGCCAGCTGCATGCGTCAATCGCACCACCAGCCACAGAAGAAGCTGCAATATCACTAGCGCTACCAGGGGCAGCAGCAGCACTGGGGTACTAACAGCAGCAGCATCACCAGCAGCAGAAGTGGCTGCAGCATCACTAGCACTACCATGAGTTGCAGTGCACCAAGCAGCAGCACTAGCAGAAAACACAGCATCACTAGCGGGCGGCGGCAGCACCAGAAGCAGCAGCTGAAGGTGATAGCTGTCTGTTTTATTCTTCTGTACCTATCTTGATGGTTGCTTTAGTTCTCATCGTTAGCAATTGAGCAGCTGGCCTGCATTGTGGCCAGGTTTCTGTCGGAGCCACCGAATGGGGTATTTTAGGGGTTAATGGCTTTTTGATGGCCAGTCCTAGTCTAGTGTGAGCAGCTCTAAGGTGCAGCCTGCAGCAAATCCTGGCTGCTGTGGGAGGCACCCAGCTCTAGGCCATGTGCATTCGTGCCAGTGCTTTGCTGTTCGGCCAGCCATTGTCAGATGCATATCAGTGGCTCAGCAGACAATGCAGCTCATACTCATCTTTCTTTAGGTGCCCGTCACTCATCTTTCACACTGTTCTTGTTCCACACCCTCGATCTAGGCCTCTGATCGTGAGATTCGGCAATTCTGTTTGGCCATCACGTGAGCAAGTCCACTTGGCTACTCTTTTGGCTGGGACAGAGCCGGAGAGAGATTTGTGCCCCAGCGACCTCTGTTGCCAATCGAATCAGGAAGAGCTCTCGACTCCTGTCGGTTCACGTGCACACAGCCGCCCTCACAGGTGGCACATGTTGCTTTGCTATTTCCTGCTCTGCTGGATTTACCGGGTCTTTGATGCATCAGTTTTATCTATCTCAGGAGCTCTCTCTCTCTACCGGCTTGATATGGGTTGAGCAAACATTTCTTACCGACCAAGGGTTTGAGCCAGGGTAAAAAGAGATCGTATTTCGGTAGAGTTAAAGCAATATAATTGTTTCTACTTCTGAGGACGACCTAGCCAAAAACTGCACGTGCAATGGGCAGTGATGGATGGCAGCAGTTGACTTGGCCATTTTTCTTTCAAGAAAAACCTGCAATTGCCTGCCAGGCGAGTCACTTTTAGCTGGAGTCCGTGTGACCAGCCACATGCGATTGTCGTCGGCTTTCGCTCTTCACGTTTGGTTCTGCCCAGCAACTTCGTCGTTGGTTCTCCTTCCCTGGCGTCGCGTGTGTGTGTGTGTGTGTGTGTGTGTGTGTGTGTGTGTGTGTGTGTGTGTGTGTGTGTGCGTGTGTGCATCTGCACCTGTGTGTGGCTTCGGTGAACTCTCCCTATCTCTCTCTCTCTCTCTCTCTCTCTCTCTCTCTCTCTCTCTCTCTCCCTCCCACCCTCTCTCACAGAGCCTGCTCTCTCTTCTTACTCTCTCCCCCTCCCGGAAGCTGTGGATGCTGAACGGTCAAGCAAATGTCACGAGGGGCTGCGGTGGCGCATGAGCACGCTGCTGGCATCTTAGTAGCTGGGCATCGGGCAATCCATGCCCGTAAGCTGGCAAGGTCCGAGAGGCCCGGCGTGCAGACGTAGAAGCTCTAGCACATCGTAAGCTTTCTTTTTCTTCTTTTTTTTTACGAAAGGTGTCCGGTCATTCGGGGAACCGTGTGACTTGCTCTGTCTGTACGTAACCAGGTGGAGTGAGGGTTGGTGTGTTACATGGCCGAGAGGCTTTAAAAAAAATCGGGTTTGCTTACTAAATGCTTTGAACATGTATTGGTTTTAGATTAATTATGCAAGCTCGAGCTAGGTTCAGTAAAGACTGGGGCTATTCTTCAGAAGCCACCTGGTGTAGGATGAAGTGTTCAGAAGCTGACGTCAGCCCGTGTGTAAGAGCGGCGTCAATTTCCCGATTACCCGCACATAGGCACGTGTATCCTACGGATTACCCGCACATAGGCACGTGTATCCTACGGAAGCATGCCCTGTATTTAGCTGCTTTGGCGAACCTTGAGGCAAATCTCCCGGTGACGACCGAATCGTCGAGACCAGCAGAGCATGTGCCAGTGGTGTGCCGGAAGTTCTTGCTGCAACGAGCAATGGCGTAGGTTGGTAGCCAAGGCGAGTTGCAGGTCACTTGCAGCTGGCTTTAGCCGGCAGAAGAGGCATGCTGCGTGCTCTAATGTATCTGGCTCGGTGACTGGCTGGGCGTGGTAGAGGTTCAGCTCTCCTACAGGGTTGAGCCCCTCTCCACCTGCAGTCGAAGCCGAGATAAAAGGCAGCATGCTTGGAGAGCATCTTGCCAAGTCTGCGCTCGGCTGCTCATTGCCTGCCAAGAGATGAATCTAGAGCACTTTGCCGGAAGGTGGTGCATTCGAGAAGTGCTGCGGTGCAGTATGCTGGCTAGGCCATCGTGTGCACACCGAATGCCGCCTGTGCTTTGAATGCGCTGCAGAGAAATTTCCAGCTTCCTCATGGCAGTGCGGATTTGCAGGCGGATATGCATTGCATTGCTAGGGAGAGATTTGATAGATATAGGGTGGCCACTAGAGTGACTAGGGATGCTTTTGACCCTCGGTTTGGACACACCTATATGTCAAGATTTTAGTGTCTCGATGAGGTAAGGCAGCAGATATTTAAAGTGATTTTGATCGAGCATATTTGGATAATGCAGGTGTTGCATGTTGCCTGCCTGCTTGAGCATGTAAAGTGCCTAGACAGAGATTTAGTTCTCTGAGGGGCCTCTACGAGTTTATGATTATTGTCATTATCTTTACTTTTGAAACCCCTGTGGTGTAGTCTTTGCCCCCTCAGGCGTAAGTCCCTAGCAAAAGCAAACTTTAGGAGTTCATTGTTGATCATAGGCAAGTAGCTTATCTTGAGTCTAGTGAAAACTGAGGGTGATACCAAATAATTAGGTTGCTTATAATTAGATTGGTATCGTAAGCATTTTTACGGTTCTCCAGCAAGCTCATTGTGTAGACCCGATCTGATACGATTGTCTTCCTCCAATAATTTCATATATTTTCTGTTATATCTGCATTAAGGATTCATAAAACCTGTGCTGCTGTCTGTTTGATGAAGTGTTTGTTCAGTAGCTGGAGCCATCTTACAGCGATAGAGCCGAGCCAACCAGTGAGTAGAAGCAGGAACTGCTCCGCCCCAGCTTTTCTAGCTGCTGCTCTGCAGCTTTCTCTTCGAGATCGACCACCGAGGGGAGTTACGGTACAGGGCTACTGCAGTTTTGATGATGATAATAATAATAATAATAATAATATTAGTAATAGCAATAGTAAAAAGGCATTTTCACTATGTAAGAGAACTAAATCTCTTTCTTGGCACTTTGAATATACTGGACAGGAAGCATGCCAGTTGGTTGGTCAAAGCATGCACAGTTTTAGAACGCTCTGGCACACAGAGGACAATTCACTTGGTTGGATGTGAGGAGCAGGTAGGTTTTTAGCTTCTGTTTGATTATTATCAAAACAGGAGATGACCTGATGTCAGTCTGCAGTGAGTTCCAGACTTTGGAAGCATAGTAATTGAAGGCGTGGTCTGTGAAGAGTTTGAAGTTTATTACAGGTTCAGCCAAATTCAGAACAGTGGGTCGGTGGGGAGGCCTGATTAAGAAGTCATTCAGATAGGTAGACCCTAGCAAGAGAGTGGATGCACCTAAAGATGAGTGACATAATCTTGATAGTCAATACACTGCTTGGTGAGCAGCCAGTGCAGGTTGGTGAGATGTGGCAGCTTGATGATTACCATACACAGGACTAGCTGATGAATTTTGCATCAACTGTGAGTGTCTTATTGCACAGGCTGGAAGACATGCAAGTAGCTAGTGACAGAAGTCCAGTGTGGATTTCACGAAAATGTGTCGGCCAACCTGGGTTGTGCAATGTTAGGTAGGTGAACGTGGGCACAATCGACCGTGGAACCGATACGGTCATCTAGTAAAAAGTCATTTTGAATTGGGACGCCAAGATAACGTGCAGAAGCGATCTAGAAGAAAAGAAGTAGATCTAGAAGTAGATCTGAAAGAAGTAGATCTAGAAGAAGAAGGAATCCACAGGAGCATGCCATCGTTCAATGCTTAACTGAATTACGGTTGGCCATTCACTTGCACCCTCTGAATTCGTCCATTGAGGTGGGACGATGCTCCATGCTATCCAGCCGCTTAACCATTCTGAGGTTATGGATACTTTGGGTCACCCTTTCTAGCAACTATCAAGTATTAGCATTCTGGTATAACTTGCGTTTAATTCAGTTTATGCATCGATGAGGGAAACTCAGGTTTAGCCAGAACCATTTGAAATGGATTGAACCTGGTTTGAACCAGCCAGTTATTGCCTGGGATTGCCTGTTGCTCAATTGAACGTGCTTGCCATTACCGAGTTTGCTAAGTGCAGTCACACGTTTGCTCTGCTTCGGTGCTAGGACTGCTGGAAATACGAACATGTGCTAGCTGTTACACTCACGTTGAGGAAAGTGTTCATGTTCAGCTGGCCTGCAACCCGGAGAGGGTGACCCACATCTGCTCAGATCCGGTATGCGTGACCAGCAGTACTGCTCATATCCGGCATGCGTGACTGGCATTATTGCTCAGATCAGGCGTGCCTAACCGGCAGAGTACCTCTCAGATCGTCGAACCCCTCTAACCGTCTCTAGAGGGAAAGGAGGAGAAGCGCCCATGAAGGCAAATGATGTCATCTCACTGTCAAGCCTTTCTGTGGTTTAATTTGGCAGGTCAGGAGAGGCAGGTCAGGATGTCGTCAATGCCTGCTAGGTAGTAAGCTTTGGCTCTGCACACCTAATTTGTCTGGTAAGCAGGGAATGCCACTGGGCGGGGTAGGTCTCACCCCTTCCTCTCCCCTCCCCCAGCCGATCTCTGCAACTGACTTGTGCTGATGCCGAGTGTGTAGCAGCCTTCACAGCACCCTCGCAGCTTCTGCCGCCTACGGCTTCTGTGGCTGCTTCATTCACACTTGGCTTGCTTGCAGACCTCCCACCTTGCGTGTGTTTAAGCCGACCTGTCCAAATAGAGAGTCCCTGCCGTTGTTAAGAGGCACCAGTATTCCCCTTATACTGGTCAACATATCGGGCTTGGAGCTTGTTTGTGGTCTTGGTCAGCAAATGTCGATGGATCGTGCGATGACCCTTGGATTGTGCAATGCTTCTGTGAGTTTGAGGAGGCCAAATTCAGGAGACACTTTGCTTTGTAATGTGTATCTCTGTCTGTAACTCTACAAAGCCACAAAGACTGCATGAGTGTTACGCAGAAGAGTTTTGTGCAGCGCACTCATAGCCAAAGCGGCTTTCGGTACACATTTGGTAGCCAACAGACTTCATCTCACGCAACAAAGAGAAAGTGGAAAGCATAGCAGGGTCAGGAGAGCAATTGAGGTAGTGAGTAGCATGGAAGTAGCAGCTCAGGACTGCAGAAAAGGATGAGCCATAGTCGGCAGCAGGAGAGTAATTGTTGTTGCGTAAGAATTGTGGAATCGAGTTCCACAGTTTAGGACATGCAGAGCTAAAGCTTTTGCCGCCAACGGTCTTTAAGCAGAGGAATGGAACAGCTAATTTTATTGTCCATACAGGATCTGAGGGCGCAAAGAGGCTGAAACCGGTGCAGCAGTTCAGCTAGATACGAAGGAGTCAAGCCGTGGCGTGCCTTGTGGGTCAGCATAAGAACTTTGCTCTGTATCCATTGCTCAATTGGCATCCATCCTAGCTCTTTTAGCAAAGGACACACGTGCTCAAACCTCGGGGACTTGAAGACCAGCCTTGCAGCCATAGTCATAGTCAGCTGCAGTGGCCTAGTTGCTTTGTTTGGCAGCCCAGCCAAAAGGGAATTACAATGATCAAGCCGAGACAGAACTTAGGAACGTTTTTTCTTCTGATCCAAAGCCCGTTGTGCCATGCAGAGCAGGCGCTTTTGCTCGAGGCAGCTTTTGTCGTTGTCGTCTGCTCTCGGACCGCACGAGCTTTGAGGTTGGATGTCTTTCCCAAGGACTGTCGGTTATGTGGGCACTGCACCTGCTGCCACCGCTCTGTGCTCACGCAGGCCGCCTGCCTCGTCCGTGTGTGTGCGTGTGTGTGTGTATGTGTGTGTGTGTGTGTGCGTGCGTGCGTGTGTGTGCACCCAATTGCGCCCAGCCTCAGGCAGAAGAATCGTGTGCGCCTGGTCAGCACCCAGCTGCTACTGCTGCTTGTGAGCTGCCAACTCGTAACGTGCAGCCTGCTGCAAGGGCTGGGCAAAGGCCGAGACGCACGTCAAAACTAGCAGCAGCTGCCGACAGTTGCATCTTGCTTGCTGGCTGGGGGTCGGTCGATACGCAGAGCCGTGCAGAGGCGCATGGCCGCTGCCTCTCGGCCGAAGGCAAATGCCAACCCGACTGTCGGAGCTGGCCGAGGCAGGGGCTGGTAGGTGTGAGAGAGTGGGCGCACGATGATGGAAAGGTTGAACGCTGGCAATAGGCGATTTCTACTCGGCCTTTGCTGCCGCCGCCGCGGGCATGTCGGCCAGCCGCTGCTGCTAAAGGTACGCGCCGCACGCGTGGGTGCTGCCGCCTCCTCCTCTGCCTACATTATTGCTGAGCTGGTTCTCCTGAGCGCTGCTTGCTGTTTGTGCTTCATCGTCGTTGCCCTGCCTTTTACCGATATCCGCTCGGCATCCTGCACTCCAAGCTGGCCGACCCGAAACCGCTGGCCGGAATCGTTCGACTGCACTTCGTATGGCTGAGGAAAATTCTTTCACGATTCCCGTAAGATCGATCGTCCTGGTTGCATTGCTCTTCTCGTTGTGGTCGAGAGAGAAACTGACTGAAGTGTCACGTCGGTTGACCAGGTCGGTGACTACCGGGCAGTTCTTCTGCTGGATTGCCTTTCTGTGGCAACTGCTGCCCTCCCCCCCTGCAGTGATTAGGCAGGTAACCTTTTCTCAAGCAAACACATAGTCTTCGTATCTGGGAAGGCTGTACTGCTGGGTTAGCTAGCCGGCATCGAGAGTGAGGTGTGCTGTGTGTGGGGGCCCACTATACTTGCTCTGATCGTTGACTGCCTTAGGCATGCAGTTGCCTTAGGGGAGGGAGGGAGGGGGGGGGGGGAGAAATGCACAGGTGCCAACATTGTATAATTGAAAGACAGACCCATTAGCCTGGACTTGAACCAGGCTTGAACCAGGGGCAGCCGTAATGTATCACACGGTAAATATGCAATTATTCAATTCCTAACAAAACTGGATGTGCATTAGCAGAGCAAGTAAACGATGTAAGGGATATCACACTGCATTGTGGCTGCATACCTCGGCAGTAGGAAGTGTAGTACCTACAAACATGCAGCTGCACCGAACCTGACCGAGGTCTTTCAATGGCCCCAACCGGTTTCAAGAATTTACCGACTCTGGAGCTAGCATATTATATAGATCAGTGACCTACACTAGCATTCAGGGGTTTTGCCGAGCTTGGCCGCCTGTAGCTATGGTCGATATATCTCAGTCGGTAGCCATGGGAACTACTGTAAATTAATGTTGAATATATATATATATATATATATACGTATATATTAGTTTTGTATATGTATATTATATGTGTTCTGCTCTTTGTCAATCAAGAAGCAATATTTTGGTTCCATAGCATATTGCTCTGGAGGCCTTCTTAGCACAGAATCCTGAAACCCGGAAGTAGGGTGTTGTGTTGATGCCCCTTAGCAACCGGATAACTCCGGTATCAATGGCTAGGTTTTCGGTTCTGGATTTCGGTGGCTGGGCCGGATATATTAATCAGCTCATACATGAGCGTGCTACAGTATATTACTGCAAACAAAATCAGCTAGCTTAGCAGGTCTGTAGGTTTATCCCATGCATATGGCCTCCATCAGTCGTGTACATTTGCAGACGTTTAGCTTCTGTTGGAAGATGTGACATATTCTGGATGGGCTAGCACTCTTGGGAGATTAGGAAGTGACCTTGGCCGCAGCCTGCCGGCCCGACATTATTATGTGCTGGCAGTATCGGCTGCTATGGCAAAGGGCAGCGGTCCTATAGACTTTGTGAAGGGCCTGCTGAAAGTAAGGTCTTTGACCATGCTGGGTAGGCTAGCAACCAAGAGATCGCTCGGAAGGCAGGGATAAGAGAAAAAGCTGTCAGATACAACATTCGGATAGTGTCCACGCTCGCAGCAGCACTGCCTGCGCCTGGACGCCGCCGTCGGGCTTCTAGCGCTCTGGGCTCTGGCTTCTTCTGATGTTGGAGAGAGGCGTCACAGTGAAAGCCTTCAGGATTCTGTTGTTAAGTACTGTACAAGCCCTCTGTAATTGTAGTCCTCATGTAAGTCCTTTGTCTGTAGCACCAAAAAGCCACAAGGACTAAGACGATGTTATGCAAGAGAGTTTTTCCTTTGAGCACTCGAAGCCCAAGCGGCTTTTGGCATGCATGCATAAGCCAGCCAGAAGACTTCATCTCACGCAGTGAAGAGAAAGTGGTAAGCATAGCTTAGTCCGGAGGGCGTTCAGCTTGAGGTATGAAGGAGCCAAGCCGTGGCGGGCCTCGTAGGTCAGCATAAGAACTTTATTCAGTGTCCTTTAATCAACCGAAATCTGTCGAAGCTCCTTCAGCAAAGGAGACACATGGTCGAACTTGTGAGATTGGTAAACTAACCTTGCAGGCATATTTGTCACCAACTACAGTGGCCTAATAGCTTGTTTTGGTAGCCCAGCCAAAATGGAATTGCAGTAATATACGCGAGACAGAAGCCGAGAACTGAAGTTAGCTGAAGAAGGATGCTAGTTGAGAAGGTAATAATTAACTATAAATATTAGTTAAAAAAACCTTTGGAGACCGTGCCTTTAGTTCGTATGCTCACAAAGCCTGGAACTCACTCCCGACTCCCGTCACGACATCCCCTGACTTGACCACATTAAAAAAAAACTAAAAACGCACCTATTTATGACAGCATTTAGTGGGTCCCCGTGATTCGTCCTTTATGTGCTTATGCATGCTGACACTGTTGCACGGTGCCACTAACCACACTTGCATGCTGACCCTGTGCATGTCACCCCTAGCCATGCTATTCTTGTTGTTTATCAAGCATGATGCCACTCACTATTCGATCGTGTTTCCTTTGCAGCAAATGTAAGCGCCTAGAAAGAGACTGAGTTCTCTGAGGGCACTTTATCAAGTGTATTATTGTTATTATTATTATGACATACAAATTCTCTTGAAACCTAGTACTCGAAGACACTGGGAGCTGATGCAGTTTTAGTCACTCTGTCGACAAAAGCAAATTCAAGCCATAGCAGGCTGTGGTGTGCGAGCGAGCACAACGTACGCACGTGCTGTGCCAATGCGCACGGCCGTTCTTCACCCTCTCCGATCCCCTTGTTGGGCACCCATCCGTACAATCGCACTGTGCGCTCTTAGAGGGTCGTCGAGAGGCAATCGAGACCTGCCTTTCGATGGGCCCGTTACGCTAGGCGGTCGGCTCTCCTTCGCCCCTCCCCAGCATGTACCCAGGCCTGACACTGATTTTCCCGGTGACCGCCTTCAGCTTAGGCCGCCTCATCCTGCACAGCGGCCATCGATGCTTGCCTGCTGAAGCCTCTTATCGGCTTGCTCTCTTTCTCTCCCAAGCTCTGGCCACCTGTCATCTCCTCATCCTCGAGCGGGCCAGCCACAGTGCTGCCGAGCGGCCTCTAGTGGTTCTGAGGGGGGGGGAGGGGGAGGGGTTGCCACCAGCAGCAGCTGCTGGTGGTAGTGGGCTGAGTGTGCAGCAACCCTCGTGCTCTCTGTCTCTGTCTCTGTCTGTCTCTGTCTGTCTGTCTCTATCTGTCTGTCTCTGTCTGTCTGTCTCTGTCTGTCTGTCTCTGTCTGTCTCTGTCTGTCTGTCTGTCTGTCTCCCTCTCTCTCTCTCTCTTATCTTAGCTTGAATGCTGCTGCTGCCAACAGTGGCAGTTGCCTCCCTTCTTAAAAGGTTTCAGAGCCCTCAAGTGTTCCTTGGTTTGCACGATATCTAGCCCAATGTGCCATCCAGCCCCCTCCCACTATTCTGAGCTCAATTACCGTGCTGGGATCCTCTGCAAGCTTCAGCAGCAGAAGGAGCAGCTGTTCTTGACCAGTGTACCTATGACTACAGCTGAAAGTAGTCGAGCGACCATTCCTGGAATCAACAGCCAGTAAATTAACTGTCCAGGGTGTCAGACGGGCAGGTCGGCCACATCCTGCTTCCGGCTCTCTGGCTCTCTGGCTTCTGCCTCTCTTGGTATGTCTGGGTTGCTCGTGGATGCACCAGAAGCTTCGTTAGAAGTGAAGGTCCACCAATGTAAGTGGCCGGTTACAATTAGCCAGCGCTTGCCCCCCCACTCTTCAGCTAATCGGCAGGTGCCTACACAACCCTGAAGCTGGGGCAGAGGTGAGTAGTCAGCTGGTGATCGCTTTTGCTTCCTGTCACCGAACTGCCAGGCAGCAGATTTATGTTGACCTGCCTGTCGGCTGGCTGATGGGGTTTGCTCTTCTCTTCTGTAAGTCGCTGGCGTTTTGCCAATAGTCTTGCTACCGAGAGGCTTTTAGCTGAGGTTTACGAGGGTGCTACTATGAGGAAGGCGATGCAAGGCACCTCGAGGCAAGGTACCGAGAGGCTGAGCTTTCCGCTTGTGCAGTTATGTCGCTCGAAGGACAGTATCCTGGTGGGAGGGTGGGGGCGACAGAAGGGTTTGCTTCACTGGGATAAGTCACTTGGTCAGTACACAGTCGATAGCTTCAGGAGCATGACGTGATCAGGTTAGTGTTCCCTCTCACCTTCGTTGGATGGCATCTTGTGGGTGGCGCCATCGCCGTTCGATCGACAGCTAGCTTGCTCGTGTGGTAAACTAAATGTAAATTGAGGTCGGCTGATTTAGCAGCCTTAACTAGCTGCAGAAGAGAACCTCTCCTTGGTATTTATTGTGTGTAATGAAGGATCCCCCTGCAGCAAGACTCCCACGACCCGAGTCGAAACTTGACTGAGACTTTGTGATGCTGCTTCCAGCTGTAGTGAGATAAACTGCCAAGCCTTGATTCCGGGGTCGAGATCAAAGTCTCTTAAGATCAGAGCTCGGCGTTTTCAGACATGAATCTGGCACCCCTTGCTCGATGTGATTCCCAATCGTATCATTAATCGCCAGCTGACGACCGAACAATCTGCCGCGCATGTGTATGTGTGTGTGTGTGTGCACGTGCGAGCGAGCATGTGTGTTTGCGTGCACACGTGTGTGTGCCTTACTTGTCACCAGCATTTTGCTATGATATCATCGTCCCTGTCTCGCGCAAGCTGAAGTCACCCGCTGACCGACTTCTGTGAATTCACCCATAAGGCAGGCGATGCAGATCGAAGTGCCGCTCTCCCAAGAGCATCTTGGTTTTTACATTTTGAGTAGGATGCCTCCCACACGGCCTTCGGGCATCAGCCTAACAAGAACTCATTTGCCTCTCGAGAAAATCAATGCAGCTACCAATGCAAACTGCTGTGCTAGCCCGGCTTCTCATTTTCCTTGCTTCCCAGTGTTGGTCTCAGAGTCTGTCCTCAAGAAAGACTCTGAGTGTTCCGTGCTCGGAAAGTGTTTGCCCCCAGCCGCTGCTTGCTGTGCCGGATGCTTGTGTGCTGCTGCTGATGCTTGTGTGCTGGCTTACTCCCAGCGCTGGTCTTAGCAAGCAACTGCACGTGCTGCCACTGCTTTTGTGGCTAGCAGCGGCTACAGCTGCAGGTGAGCATGTAGCAGTGAAGCCGAGTAGCAGCGTAGCCCTACCACGTTGCTGCCAATACTGTCCGTGACAGTGTAACTAGAAATGATAAACGGTTGGGGTAGATGTAGCAGATCGCCAGAAGCACACGAGTCTCACCGTAGCCATAGATAGGAACCCCAGTGGCTAGACACACTAGCTTGGAGTGCAAAGGATGAAATGATAGCGCAGAGCTCGGTTTTTTAAGCCACTGATTACCGGGACTGTTTATTTTAAGCAGCCCGATTTTTAAAACACCTATTGTGCGTGATGTTATCGCTGCCTTGGCAACATGCAGTGTTCATCCATGGCAGTATCAGATCAAAGTTGCCACTGAAGGATTGATCCACCGTAACACTTGACGACTTGCGATCACCTTAGCCAGCCTAGTCCAACAGAGCCAGTTCCAGTGCCGATTCGATCTATTGCCAGGCAGCCACCAAAGCAGTTTGCCAAACACGTAGGCTTATTCACACGTAGGCTTATTCACACGGAGGCTTACAGTGGTTCTAGCATAGGAGGCCGTCCTGTTGGGACTGAACTCGGTCCCTTGCTCCCGGCCTATCAAAGGTAGAGCAAGCAATATCAAAGGCCGGCTAAGCCACATCAAAGGCAGGCCATCGTGCAGCAACCGCTTGCCGACTTTCAATCAAACCACACCTCTCTGCCCTAGTTTCGCAAAACCCACGTACAGTATGCTAACTACCAACAGCTCTGAGTGTTTTGTTCCCAGGAGCTTGTGCCACTTTGGTTGGATCGCATGACAGAGTGCTTCCCTGGAATGCCTCGGCAAGAAAGCCTACAGGATTGTGACAGCCCAATCGTTTGACCTTCAAGCTTCTGCTGCACATGTCAGAAGGCGTGTAGATTGCATGTGATTCATTTCATTCAGATATGTTCTAATGCTTTAGACTACCACCTCCCCAATACGTCCAATGCACTGTTGGCTTTAAGTGCTAGAGAGGCTAATGATCTGTTGGTCCTGGTTGCTGGCCAGCAAAGACAGCACTGTTCCCCCTGTCATTTGAATGTGTCACGGCACTGTTGCTACTCGTCGATTCTAGGCTTTGTCGACATCAGCCGTGTAAACAGTAAACAGAATCCGAACTGACCCTGCACTGCCGACGGCTCAACGCACCATCATCATCGTCATCATCGGAATGCCGGCTAGAGCTGGCGCAATCAGTGTGCAAGCTAGCACATCTGCTTAGGTACTTCGACCTGTCAGTGCTTGTGTGCAACATTGGCACCGACATTGGCTGTGGGCTTGGTAGAATCTCTTGGTAAAATCTGGCTGCCATTTGCGCTGACCTTTGTCTTGTGTCAAAGCAAGCTGCTCAGCCAGCTTGGAGAATGCTGTAGTGGGCTGATCGAGAGTGGCTGTAGCTTGTGCTCGACTGCTCGCAGTTAGGCCACGTGACAAATGGCTGTCGGGTCGTGCGCAATTGTGCCACTCTAGACAGGGGCAGGCTAGACACGACCTCTGGGGTTTCCCACCTTTCGGGTGTGATGCAGCAAGAAATGCCTTTTTTGCGACCGTTTGCATGGTGTTTGGCTGTTCTGCGCACGCGCGCACACACACACACACACACACACACACACACACACACACAGACACGCATATACATGTGCACACACACACACACACACACACAAACATACACACGTCAAGTCCATGTTAGTTCAAATAGCCAAGTCGGCATGCAGCTTTGCTCAGTTTTGTGCCCACTTCCACCGCAGCTCTGCTCTCCTCTGCCTCTGCCTGCCCACCTCTGCCTGCCCTCCGTGCTCGTAGCTGCCACTCAAGCAATAGTAGATAGAGACAGGCAGTCAGTAGCCATTTTCCTGCCTTCAAAGCTACTATTGTGTGCCGACATGTTGGGCATAGTCGGATGGTTAACTCCGAGATTTTGTTTTGAATCATGCTGAGGTACCACTGATTGCTCTGTGGCTGGAGTAGCTGCTCTGGATTGACAGATCGGCTTTTGTCAGATTTTGTCTGATGGGGATGTGACCACTCGAACACATAAATAGTGGCCGACCCAGAACCTTCTACCCACTTCCTTAAGAGAGGGCAGTCGAGCACGACTGCAATGCTGAGCATATTTCAACGAGAAAACCTGCCAAAGCGAATCATGTATAATAGTGATAAGCTAACGAACGTCGAAAAATGTGTGGTTCTTTTAGGGTTGTAGCAAGTATATTTGCAGCTCACTATTGACTATATTGAGCTGGTTGGGCTCTTCGGCATATCTTCGTCTTCAAATCCTTTCAGGATTCACAGAACGATCGATATGATTTACCATTTGCCTGCTTCCAGAGCATTGGCTGGTGACGGCTGAGTAAATGTGATCCTACTATCCATACACTACACTTGGTTAAAGATGCAGGCAGCCTGGGGGGTAGGCATTGGCAGAGCCAGAGAGTGGGTAGGAAATTACTCTACTAGAAGTGAGGGCAGAGACACGTGGCCTGCCCCCCTCTGCTATGTCGGGTAGGAACAGGAGCCGGGTCAGGGGCATTCTACCTGGGACAGTGCGCAGTTTTTATTTTGTAGGTCCACATAATTTTAAGAGTAAATACCGAATTAACACTATTATTGTGGGCTATTAATTGTCATAACTTGCCGTCTTGTGCCACCTACATGATAATCCTGGCTCCCTTCCCATATAGGCAATCTGCCAGCTGGGGGCCTCTCTCGCTATTGCTTACACTTTATAGAACCTCAGACTCCTGCTCTGCTGTTAATTTGCCATCAAGCAAAGTATTTTCAGTCAAGAAATATTAGTCTTAAAAGTGTTGCAACTTGATTGCTTTTGGAGCATATTCGACTATTAAAAACTCGCTGTCCCTTTTGTATTTCTCATTTTCGTTTCAGTACAGCATATAGCCTCAGATTTATATACATCGACCGAGCAGGAAGCTGCTTCTTTTGCCACTGCAAAGCTCTTCTCAGGCTGCACACTGCAGACTTAAGACACGTAGAGAAGACAGTTTATGCGGTCACTCTGCCAATAGCATGAGGCAACTGCTTATGTTCCTCGATTCAGGCTAGTGATGGTTGTGATCCCGATTTCAGATAAATGAAGATGTGGTATTTGCCAGAGAAAAAGACTGGGTCTTACTTTAGTTTGTACTCCAAAAGACACAAGGGCTTATTTTCAGGGTCTGTTATGTTTTTTCATACACACAGGAATCGATGGCTGATGTGACTAATATACAACTTTTTCTAGTTCATAATCTAGTAAGTTTGTTATTGCACGTGTGTTTTAGTGTTTTGAAATACTGCCCATGATAGCCATCATATATATAAATGTACCAAGTTTTCATCCAATGTAGATCTATACATATTAAGTTTCTTAGTTTTCGTGATACCACTGGGATTTCTGCCAAGTTCCATATTGACTGCTTCATTCTTTTGCTATCAGCACGGCTTTATGTAACTGCCAAGTGGATAATCCAGCTTTGCTGGAGCTTATTTTTCGGGTAAGGCTTATATTGCAAATATCCTGAAACATCCAGCTAGGGTTTATTTTCCAGTTACGTCTCATTTTCTGGGAAACACGTGGCGGAAGGACCCCTGGAGCACGATTCTTGCCACTGCTGTCCCATATCTGGGTCTTGATGTTCTGGACATCGCTGAGCATAATCAATCTAAGAAAAGGGAAGGCAGTGCAGAGGATATATATGTACGAAGTATTCCGAGTGTTCAGCAGTGTTTTGGAAGTGTAATTTTCCATTTGGAACACCTGCATCGTTAACGATTGCCCAAAGGCAGGCAGGTCGGAGGCCAGCGCACGCTGCCTGGCCTCTTTCAAGTGCTCCAGACAGCGCCAGCTGCCACTCTTCAGCGCACCAGGATTCCCGTGAGCAAAGCTTGCTTTGTGCACCTAGTGCTGAATGACTGCAGCAAAGTTGTGGCTACAGCTACACTAGGGTGTTAAGGCCAAAACACGAGAGAGTCTGCTGAGTGGGTCATTTCGTCAGACTTTTTAATACCAGTGTTACATAGCTCATTGTAAAACATTTTCTGCTACTCCGGTAGAGCCTAAAAGTTTAATTTCCCAGCATTCATCCGGCGGCGTCCGAACTCACCAGACTCCGGCTGATGGACTGGCTTCGACTTCGCGACTTCGTCAGCTTGTACCACCAAAATGCAGCACCAGGGCTCATACTCGGCACCGTGCCAAGACACCAGGGCTCACTTGCCATGTGTCACACACTTCACCCTAGCTCCAGTGCAAGCTGGTGGCCGAGAATAACTGCCGTGTCTTTAATATCATGGTGGGCAACCCGGAAGTGGTGATGCTTTAGTTCTCACCAGGAAGCCGAAGTGGCTTCCAGCTAGCTTTCCCATCATGCACTGTCAAATTGCCTCTAGCTCTGACTCGATTCTTGTCGTCTGGCGGTGTGCACCTTTCTTTGAGCCACGTCTCCAAATTGGCCACCCTGCCTTTTTTTTAAGGTGGACCAAAAAGGCTGCAGGGGGCCGAACGTGCCGGTTTTGTGAGAGAACGTCGTATTTTCTTAGTTGGGCTGATATATTTTTTAGAGCGGCTAGGGCAAGTCTTAAGAGACCTGCCGGGCGACACAACTTCAGGCTTTCAATGTGGACATTTATTTCTTTCTTGACGAGTGCTGCCCTCGGCTTCCTGGTTTGAGGCTGATATAAAAGTAAGGTGTTCACTTTCTCCTCGGACAGGACTGATGGGCCATTCAGGCGTCGCCGGTGGCTTCGATGAAGCTTCTTCAGATTGTGGGAGATTGGTTTTCTTTTCTTGATAGGCTAGATAAATCACCAGCCAGCGATCCTTAAGCAAACATGTTCAGTGTGTCTAAACGAGGACTGAATCTTCATTTTAGACCAAAGCAGCTTCTGGGCGACATACTTTCAGATTTGCGCCTTCTTCTTGCAGTTCGGGGTGTCTGACAATGCAAGCACACCGGTCCCTTTCTCTCTCCCATTTTTTATATTATTTAGATGGGTTCTGTAGAGCCTTCATGGGTGATATGCGTGTTCTGCATGCAGAATACGAGCCTGTTTCCCGAGAAGGCAAACATTTTTTTGAGAGAGCTTACTATGTTTTTGTTAAAGTGGGCAGAAGAGGCCATGCCGATGAGTAAGCAAGCCTTCACCACCTGGGAGCTTATTCGAACCAAGGCCTGGATCAGGAGGCTGATTCATGCTCGAGGCGTCCCGTGCGGCTTGTGGCCGTTTTCCATCCATTCGAGCAGGATGGAGTAGGAGACAGACAAACAATCGGCCAGGCACACACACAAACACACACACACACACACACAGAGAGAGAGAGAGAGAGAGAGAGAGAGAGAGAGAGAGAGAGAGAGAGAGAGAGAGAGAGAGAGAGAGAGAGAGAGAGAGAGAGAGAGAGAGAGAGAGAGAGAGAGAGAGAGAGAGAGAGAGTGAGAGAGAGAGAGAGAGAGCAAACTTATCAAGACAAGTAGAGTGAGAGAGAACAGAGAGACACAGACAGTGACAAGAGACTGAGACAGATTACAGACGGTGACAAAGACAGGAAGGTTAAAACAGACAATCAGAGAGGGAGAGTCTGGACACATGGTGCAGAGAGAGAAAGAGAGAGAGAGAGAGAGAGAGAGAGAGAGAGAGAGAGAGAGAGAGAGAGAGAGAGAGAGAGAGAGAGAGAGAGAGAGAGAGGGGGGGGGGGGGGGGGAGAGAGAGAGAGAGGGAGGGAGGGGGGGAGAGAGAAATGGCTAAAGCCTTGCTGGACCCCTTTGGCCAAGGAATACCAATACCGATCGTTGGTTGTAAAGACCAGCTCTATACCTAGTAATTGCTTTAATCTAGCACTGCAATTTGGATATTTAAAAAAATATTAGCTGATTTAGCAGCCTCATTTGCATAGCTGAAGAAGAGCCTTAGCAGCTTTCACCACTGCTTGCAGTTGGCAATAAAGAGTCACCCACGGCAGGATTCGAACCCATGACCTCGCCCGTGGAGAGCGAGCACCTTACCTGCTGGGCTATTATGAATGCATCTGTCAGTATGCTTCAAAACTTCCCAAAATTTTTTCGTAGCTGTAGTAATAATAAAATAATAATGGGACAGTTTTATAGCACCTATGAAAACTAAGTTTCTTTCTAGGCACTCTACATAGGCTAGAAACGAAACATGTCAATTGGTTAGTGGTAACCTGCAGTGTTAGCGCGCATAAACACACAATTGAAAAATCAGATGGACCCAGCAAATGGTTTTAGGAACAGGAGCAGGCTATTAGCTTCTTTTAAATATGTCAATTGAAATGCGTGCATTTATAAGGCTGCACGTTGCTCTCGCCTTGCTCCTGTGGGAAAATCCCTGTCTGCATGCTTGGCGTAGCAGCCCTTTTAGCCAGCCCTTGGGCTACTGAAATGGATTCCATGGCTAACCAGCCATGCTTTCTCTGCATTGCATGCCCACCCAATGTGATCTGCCCGAAATTTCCGGAGTATCTCGGCGACGTTTGGCAAGTTTCTTTTTGCCTTATGAGCACGCTGGCAAGTTCATGTTTGCCGACACAAATTAATGGGACACGTTCTTCTCTTTCTCATATTGTTGGCACTGTGTAGGCCGTCAGACCACCTGCTTTATTACAATGGCCACTGGGTCTTAACTCGGCCTCGCGATGCTCGAAGTTTATGGCCCCCTAGGTGTAAAGCGCCTAGAGAGAGATTGCGTTCTCTGAGGGCGCTTTATCAAGTGAATTATTATTATTATTATTATTATTAGGTCGTAGGTTCGAGTCGTTTGGCAGGCAATCCTTTATTACTCACTGCCAGTGAGAGCGATAGTCGCTGCTGCTCTCTGTCCCATAAATGAGGTCTCTGTCCCACTATAAAAGTAAATGAGTTGAATTAGTTTGTCATTACTTTTCTTTTACTCGGGCCAAAATGATAGGGACAGGATCTGTGAACATTTTGCTTATTTACTTTTGCCAGCCAGAAGCAGGTGAAAGCCTCTAAGGCCGTTCTCGTGCTTAGGAGGAGTAAGGCAGGTGAATGAGCTACTCTCTGTGAACTTTATTCTTCAAAAATTCGCCCGTCGGTTCAGCCGGCATCCCTCCCTGCTGACATTTTCTGTTGTGCATATTCAGTGAGACCTCATTTACGATAGTCGTCGATCTGGGCAACACTGGCAGGCAGTATAAAACTAAAGTGAATCTCTACTCCTGTTTGGTGGGCTAGTCGTTAGGACAGGGCAGTGTTCTTTCAAATTCAGGGGTGATTGCGATTTCTTTTTGGAACACCTTGCAAGCCGTTGGTACGCAGCTGCAAATGACCTCCAACACCTTTTTGATCGGCAAGCTGAAGAAGGAAGGAAGGAAGCTTGGATTCTTCCTGAATTTCTTTCTTCCTGAATCTGACAGGTTTAGGGTTTGTAAAGTTACTTCACAGATGCAGTGTCTAAGAATTTATTTATTTTTCGTCACTCCTGAGTGTGAGCACCTGCAACACGAGACTTATGACTCAAGACAGGCGACCCAGAGCATAAACAGTTTACTCTTAAAAAGTTGGTTTAGAGCGCATGTAGGAGATACCTGCTTCTACGGACAAGGTTTTAACCCGATGCCGTTTTTCCTTTGCGTATGGAGGTCCGATGTCTCGATGATTAAGGAACTATTTTGGGAGTTGTTTTTTCTGTGTTAAAATGCACGACCTAAAAATTCTTTTGGTAGACTGTTCACACTGTCAATGGCAATTTGAAAAATCTACCACAGTAACTGGTTAGAAGTGCAGTAATGTTATTTGTACTTCCGGCTGGATAAATACAAAGCTCCTTGGTACTGCTGCTTAAAGATAACCTTGCACATGTACGCAAGGAGTCGGGCAGAATTTGAAGCTTAATACTGATAAAGAATAATTGTTACTATTAAAATAATACCGTAAATATATCGTGTGTATGAATTATTTATTTATAGAAATAAATGTTTAGTTGTCTCACGTAGAGAGTTAAATCTCTTGATTGGCTCTCTGTATAGGCTACAAGGCTTACTTAGGCTACAAAAGGAAGCAGCAGAATCACTTAATGAGTGATGAAAATATTTATAATTACTGCTTGCATGCGCACATGAAGGATGATTAGCCTGGACGAAGCAGTCAGGAGTGAGTGGGTTTTCAGCCCTTGCTTTTGATGTACGGGGATGTCAGACGGTAGAGAATTTGAGGATTTTGGCCTTCAATAACTCGAAGCCCGGTCCTCCTTAGGATTTGAGGTTGGCTAGAGGTACGGCTGAATGACCAGGGTCAACAAAGCAGGTAATAAGAATAATAATAACAATAGTACCTTTGCATAACACCTGCAAAGAACCTGATCTCTTTCTAGGCACTTGACAAATGCTGTAAAAGAGCATGTCAATCAGATAGTAATAACATGCATAGTATTAGCGCTCATAAGCACCCCAAGAACAATTCACAGAAACTCAGCAAATGTTGTGACTAACAGGTGGGCTTTTAGCTCCTTTTTAAATGTCGTCAAGTCAGGGATGTCGTCACGTCTATTGAGTTCCAGGCTTTGGGGGCATACGATTTAAATGCACGGTCTCTAATAAAGCATTTGAGGTGGGTTTGAGTAAATAAATTGAGTCTGAAGAGCAGTTGGTATGATACCTAGCCTGACTGGGGGGGGGTGTAGCTCGGATAGGGAGGCTGGAGTAAGAGAATTAAGAGACCTAAAAGCGAGTGACAAAACGTTGAAATCGATGTGCTACTTGATTGGGAGCCAGTGCAGGTCGTCGAGAAGTATTGTGACGTGGCAGCTTTGCTGCTCACGATAGACAAGCCTGGCTGTAGAGTTTTGCACCAACTGTGAACGCCTGGTTGCACAGGCTGGAAGACCTCAAGTAATAAGTCACAGAAGTCGAGACGGGATGTCACAAATGCTTGGACCAACTTGGATGTGGTAACCCTGTCTAAGCAGGCCCGAATTTTGCAATGTTAACTAAAACCCGCCTGTTCCTTACAGCATTTGCTGGGTCCGTGTGAATCATCACCTGTGTGCTTAAGCATGCTGTCACTGCATGTTACCACTAACCAAATTGTCATGCTTCCTTTACAATAAATGTAAATGTCTAAAAAGAGATAGAGTTGTTTGCATGTGCTGTGCAAATACATGATTACACGGTTACTCGCGCTAACGAGTCGTAATGGCTCGCTAGGTAAGGCGGTTGCTTTTCACGACCTCGGCCCCGAGGTCGTGGGTTCGAATCCTGTGGTGGGCGATCCTTTATCGCCACTGCAAGCGGTGGTGATAGCCGTAAAGGCTCTTCTGTTGCTATACAAAAAGAGGCTGTTAAATCAGCTAGTATTTTTTTAACGAGCTGGTGAGAGAGCGCCGATCTGTAAGCTGCCGAGTGCAGTGACCAGTGAGGACTTAAAAGCATCCTTACTTGGTGTGGTTATCCCTCTCTGTCTGTCTTTCTCTCTCTGTCTCTCTCTCTTTCTCTCTGTCTGTCTCTCTCTGTGTCTGTCTCTTGTCACTGGCTCTGTCTCTCTCCCTTTCCCTCTCTCCCTCTCTCTCATCTCTCTCCTCCTTTCCTCCCTCTCTCTCCCTCTCTTTCCCTTTCTGTCTCTCCCCTGCCCTGCCTTCCTCTTTTTCTCTTCCTCTCTCCCCTCTCTTCCTTGCCTCCCCATCTCTCCTTCTCTCTCTCTCTTCTCTCTCTCTCCCTCTCCCTCTCCCTCTCCCTCTCCCTCTCCCTCTCCCTCTCCCTCTCCCTCTCCCTCTCCCTCTCCCTCCCTCTCTCTCTCTCTCCCTCCCCCCCTCTCTCTCTCTCCCTCTCTCTCCCTCTCCCTCTCTCCCTCTCCCTCTCTCCCTCTCCCTCCCTCTCCCTCTCCCTCTCCCTCTCCCTCCCTCTCTCTCTCTCTCCCTCCCCCCCCCTCTCTCTCTCTCTCTCTCTCTCTCTCTCTCTCTCTCTCTCTCTCTCTCTCTCTCTCTCTCTCTCTCTCTCTCTCTCTCTCTCTCTCTCTCTCTCTCTCTCTCTCTCTCTTGTGTGTCTGTGTCTCTGTCTCTCTCCTACCCCTCTCACCACCCTTTCTGTGTGCCCATCTTTTTATCTGTCTGGCTGTTTACGTATGTATGCATGTAAGTATGGACATATCTTTCTGTCTGTCTCGCGCTCTCCTCACCACCCTCCTTTTGAGAGTGCGTCTTTATCAATTAGTCACGCCCCGTGGCAGCAGGCATTAGCAATTGGTCACTGTGGCTTCGCCCTTTCATGAGCTGGCGCTCTGCTGCTGCTGCCTTTGCTGACTTGCCCTCATCTGCGGCTGCTGCTCTTGCTGCAGCCGATGCCCGGCTAGATGTGGCCGGGCGTGGTCTGTTTGTTGGCTGCATTGCACGGCTGGGGCGACGCTAGTAAGGAATGGCCCAGGGCTTGCCTGCTCCCAGGGCTGTCTCACCAGCCTGCCTGGAGTGAGTTGCCACACGTCGGTTGTCTTGCCCTGCTGCTGCCACAGCTGCGGCCAAACTGCTTGCACCTCAGCTGCCTTGGCTTTGTCCCACGATCAGGCATCCCAGTGCTGGGCAGGCTAAAACAAAAAATCCTAGCTGATTAAACAGCCTCTTTTTGTATAGCGACAGAAGAGCCTTTACGGCTATCACCACCGCTTGCAATGGCGATAAAGGATCGCCCACCGCAGGAATCGAACCCACGACCTCGGTCCCGAGGTCGTGAAAGCAACCGCCTTACCTAGTGTGCCATCACGGCTACACCATGTCGTCGCCGTCGTGTTGACCATCATTGACCGCGGTGATCCGATCTTGCCCCGCGGTGATGCCCTGACGCACGATCCTGTTTTGCTGAAGTTCTTGGCACGACGACACTTGCTGGCTGCGCCGCTAATGCTGTGAGCCCAGTAAACAGTTCTTCGACTTCGTCCTTCTCTCTCTTGGCTTTTTTGGTTCCGTGACGCATGGCACTGGTGCCTGCCTATGCTTAGCCCTTGTGTCGTGTCGAATGGCACGTGCAGGTTAGTAATAATAATAATAATAATCCATTTGTATAGCACCCTCAGAGAACTGAATCTCTTTCTAGGCACATTAAAGATGCTGTATAGGAAATGCTACCAAATGTTTGGTGGTAACATCCGTAAGCAGCAGGCATAGTATAAGCAGATGCATGCACACGAAGGCTGAACCACAAAGACCCACCAAATGCTGCAATAAAAAGGTGCGTTTTAAACTTCTTTTTAAATGCCGTCATGTCAGGGGACGTTTCGACATGTCTCGGTAGTGAGTTCGAGGCTTTTGGGAGCGTACGAATTAAGACACGGTCTCCAACGGTTTTGAGGTTCGTATGAAGTATGGCCAAGCGATTCGAGTCAGAGCAGCTGCTTGTACCATGCTTCACCTGGTGGGGGAGTAGTTCTGAGAGACAGGCTGGAGCCAGAGAATGAAGTGACCTTAAAATGAGTGACACAACCTTGAAGTCGATGCGTTGCTTGACTGGTGGCCAGTGCAGGTCGGCGATAGGTGGTGTGATGTGGCAACTTCGACGTTCACGACCGACAACCCTAGCTACAGAGTTTTGCACCAGTTGTAAGCGTGTGCTTGCACAGGCCGGTAGACCAGCAAGCAGTGAGTTACAGAAGTCGAGACAGGATGTCACAAATGCATGGACCAGTTTAGATGTAGTATTCCTATCTAAGCAGGCCTGAATTTTAGCACTTATGTAGCTGAAAGTTGGCAGATTTGACTGTGAAGCTGATGTGGTCCTCTAATAAAAGGTCACTTTGGAATAGGACACCTTGGTTTTGTGCAGATTCAGCAGGAGATATGCTGACAGAGCCGATTTCGAGCTTTAGGATTTCTAATTTCTGAATCCCACTTGGTTTGTCCTTAAGCAGTAAGTTGGTTTTTTCGTCATTTAATTTAAGAAAGTTTGCTGCCATGTTCGGATGTCATCAATACCTTCATCAAGGGAGTTGAGAGAATTCGACGTTCTGGAGGGCTGCTGGGAGGGATCAAAGCAAAGGTAAAACTGAGTGTCATCCACATACAAGTGAAAGCCTAGATTGTGCTTGGCAATCACTTCGGCAAGAGGGAGAGTGTAAAGTGTGAAAATTAGTTGACCGAGCACAGAGCCCTAAGGTACCCCATACTTAAGTGGTTCCTCGGAGGATCTTTGTCTGTTCACGTCAATACTCTGGAGCCTCCCACCGAGGTAGGACCTGAACCATTGCAGTGCAGTGCCAGTGATGCCGAGGCGAGATTTGAGATACTGAAGGACTTTTTTATCGATATTATCAAATGCTGCCGACAGATCAAGCAGAGAAACTTTACTTAAGTCTGCATTTCTGAGAAGGTTGTTGTACACCCTAAGCAATGCCGACTCTGTGGAGTGTTTAGCTTTAAACCCAGACTGGAACCTACTTGCTAGGTTTGAGGTCTCAATATAAGAGTTCAGTTAGTTGTTCTGTCACAACTCGTTCCAGTTTCTTTGATACAAATGGGATCTACAGTAGTCCACGTATGCCAATATATCAATATATATATATATATATATAATATATAATATATCGTATATCAATCATGGTCTTTTGTTTGCTTTTTCTAGATTTCACTTAGTAGACCTAGCAAGCTTAATGTCTGCTGTAAACCGTAGGCCGTCTGAGCAGAGCGAACAGATCGCTTAGTCAGAGGTGCAAACTCGTTGAGCATGTCAGCTAGTGTCGTGTTGTAGCATTCTACCAATGGTGACAGGTCGGAAAGGGGATTGAGCAGCGGAGGCAAAGCAGATATTATCACACGGACAGCATCGATGTCAAGTATCTCGAGGTTTTGCTGTTGCCGGCTAGCCACCTGCAGCAGTGGGACACTGCAGCTGTGTGTCCCTGCACGTGAACTGCTTGCCATCCGACGGCCATTGTCGTGTACGATGGCAGCACAGCATGGAGGGCATCGTGCCAAGGGTGTGTGGGTGTCGTGCTGGGCCTGTCTCACTTGCTGCTAGTGCAGCTGCTGTTGACAGGGTGGATTGGTAAACTAATTAAGCCGAGCTCAAGACCACGACAGGTTATGCACCTAGTGACTCCAGACCTTCTGTACTCTTGTAAGTGGTAGTGTATCACTTCCGTGTTTCGTTTTTATCATTATTATTATAAGGAGCATCATTTGAACAAGGTTGTGATCTTGCTTTCCCCCTCCCCCCTCGATTTGCATCGTAGCTATACAACGATTTTCGTGTTACCCTACGACCGTTGACACATTCATGCCGGTGGAACGCACAGTGTCCGTGCCATAGCGCAGCGCATGCGCCACTGGCCGCTACGAAGCTGCATCAGCCGCAAGCTTCGCCGAAGCAGCAGAATCAGTTCAAGGAATGCATGCAAGCAGTGTCCGCCGTGGTGTTTATTTGCAGGCAAGCCTTCTGTCTGTATATGTCACCTCCTCATGTCTCGGCAAAAGTCGCATCTGTTCGGGTTGGCTTTCCCTTCGACCCAGGAAACTTGGCTTTTCTTGCTTTACATTTTTACATGGATTCAGTGCGTTTTGCTGGCCAGAGTTCGTGCTAACCGATGCCGTGGAGTACTTTCTTGCATGCTTTTGCATGCTTGTGTAAGCGCGATACTTTGCATGTCACTTATTCCCGGTTTATGGATTCTCTTGTAGCTGGTTGTTAAAGTCTGGAAAGAGATTAAACGACGAGATTATTATTATTATGTGCTCCAGATGGCCCACTAGGTGTTGTGGTGCCGTGCAAGTCCACATTGACCTAGCCATTCGTTTGTTCCATCATACACGGGTTCTTGATGCAGTTCATTCTTGAGCGATTATAAAAATCAAAGGAATCATAGCCACCCGGCTGTGCAGAGCGAAACAGAAATGCCATAGGCATGCCTCTGTCGAACGCTAGTAGTTCCGTGTTCACTCACGCTGTGATCTTACCACGTGCGTCTGGACGGGGCACCATCGGAAGGCAAGAGCGCAGGGAGACTGCCGGGCCGCTCTCAAGGGGTAGCGGAAGGAGAGAGCGGGTAGGGAGGAGCAATCAACATAGCGGAGTATGGTGTTTGGGCCAGGTGCACGGTAAGGCCGACTGCCCTCATGTGGCGCCATATTGCGGCCAATTTTGATTTGCCACCACTGCTTCGGTGTAAACGTTACGCTATTGGCCTGATGTCGGTGGCCACCATGGTGTCTCGAGTCGGTGGCCGCCATGGTGTCTCGAGTCTGCTACGATCGCCTGTCGGGTTGCTAGCGCGTCGAGTCATTGCAGCTGCCTGTCTATCTGCCCCCGGTCGGTCGCCAGACTGCTGAGCGCATGCTGGATTTTCAAGTGGACAGGGGGGATGCGGGCGGTCGTCGCAGCTTGTCACTGCTGCTGTCCGCGAGCTTTTGCATCGGATTACCTCTGCCGCTGCAGCCGCCTGCCATGGACGACGCAGACCCGATGAGCCCGAGGCAGGCCCCTCGGCGCAGTGCAGTGCTTCTCCGAGTCTTGCCCAGCCCCGTGCTCCGCCATCGAGTAGCCATCGAGCGCCAGCGGCCTGCAGCCCACTTGGCGGTGGAGCAGCAGAAGTCCCCGAGCAGTCCGAGTGAGGACGCCGGCAGCAGCAGCGGCGGCGGCTCCGGTGAGTGGTCAGTCGTTCGCCGGGTCGCAACCGTTCGCCACTGCAGCTGCCACCGGTATGCGTCAGCAGCTGAACTGCTGCATCAGTTTCAGCCTGTTCGCGCCCTCAGGTCCTGTGTGGACAATAAATTAGCTGTCCCATTACTCCGCTTAAAGACAGTTGGCGACAGAAGCTTTAGCTCCGCAGGTCCTAGACTGTGGAACTCGCTTCCACAATTCTTACGCAACGACATCTACTCTCGAACTGCCGACTATGGCACATCTTTTTCAGCGGTCCTGAACTGCTACTTCTTTGCTACTCACTACCTCAACTGCTCTCCTAACTCTGCTATGCTTCCCACTTTCTCTTTGTTGCGTGATACGAAGTCTGTTGGCTACCGAATGCGTACCGAAAGCCGCTTAGGCTGTGAGTGCGCTATACAAAACTCTCCTGCGTAACACCCACATGGTCTTTATGACTTTGTGGAGTTACTGACGGAGATACATACATATGGCTCGGGACGGTCTGGCATGGCGGGCCGCTGGGGGGGGGGTGTGTGTTCGGCTTGGAGCGTGGCCTCACTGACTGCTGAAAACTCGGCTGTGGCTTATTAGTGCAAAGTAGTGGCCGCTTATAGTCTCACCTGCTGGCAGCAGTGACCGCTTCGTCGAGGCCACTGCTGCCAGCAGGTCAGGATCTGTCGTCGATCTGCAAGAATCGCCGTGCAAACGTCCAGCTGCTGAATGCAAACTAAAGTCGACTATCACTGATTAGTCTGCCAGATAAGCCATACACTTCTGCTGCTGCCTGCTGCCAGGTGCTCCACCTCGGTGGAGCACCTGGCATCTTGCGGGTCTGTCGTTGTTTGCCTTTTGCCCTGATTTTTGTCTCTCAATGCCTGCCTCTCTTTAGGTACTACATTGCTCGGCTGTCTGAGCACCAATTGCTACGTTGCAGCTGTAGCTGCAACGGCTACACGCTGTTCTAGCTGAGCACTCGATACAACCTCAGGCCTCAGGCCTCAGGCCTCAGCTCTCCTTTGCTCCTTTCCTCCTCTCTCTCCTCTCCTCATGTTCTTAGTTTCCCTCCCCCTCTTTCCCATCTCCTTCCCTTTCTCCTTTCCTTTCTCCCTTCCCTTCTCTCTTCCTGCCCTGCCTGTAGCTCTTTCTTCCCCCTACCTCCCCTCTCTTCCTCCGCCCTCCTTTGCTAGGCTCTCGGTTCTTTGGTGATGCATGCCATCTGTTCTCCACAGGCCACGATTGGGCCATCGTAATTTTTTCCACCGTCCTGAATTGTCTCAGCAATTTTTTGCGAAACGTTCCTGGAAATTTCATTGCATTATACCGAGCTGTGCGTGTGTGTCTAGCAGTCGCAAGGTCTTCCTCCAAGGTCTTGCTGTGTGACCGACCTGCTGCTCCTGCCAGCCGATCGTACGTTTGGAGCAGGCGATTGCAACCCCGGCTGGGCAGCCACCATATGTCCGCTGGTGTGTGCTCACTGTGACTCACTCGATCTGCGTGCAGAGCCGGCTAATTCTTTGCTTTTTGCTTCATCGACCGATGATTTGGCCAGCCATCGGTTAGTCGACGACCTGCGACCTGCGCCCTCTTTTTCTCTCCCCCCACCCACTCCCTGACGTAGCAGCCAGTTTGTCGGCTGTGCGCATTGTTGTTTCCGGCTCTTCACGTCCGTGTGTGCTTGCTTGCTTGGGGAAGACGGTCCTCGGACAGCTGGAGAGCCGGCGGTTGGTGAGTAGACTGGTCCTAATTTGATGCATCATTTTTCTTTCATCTGGCTTGCTATGTCCATGGCCTGGCCCATTGTCTCATATATCCAATCTAGGTGTCATGTTCCAAAGTGACCTTTCGTTAGACGACCACATCAGCCCCACGGTCAAGTCTGCCTACTTTCAGCTACATAAAATTGCTAAAATTCGGGCTTGTTTAGACAGGAATGCCACACAAAGTTCGTCCGTGCATTTGCGACATCCCGTCCCTGCTTGCTGACCTACCGGCCTGTGCAATCAGGCGCTTACAGCTGGTGCAAAACTCTGCAGCTAGTCTTGTCTGTCGTGAGCATCACAGTTGCCACATACAACCACTTCTCACCGACCTGCACTGGCTACCAATCAAGCAGCGCATCGACTTCAAGGTTTTGTCGCTCACTTTTAGGTCCGTTCATTCTTTTTCTCCAGCCTACCTATCAGATCTACTGCCCCACCAAGCTAAGCATCATACCACCCGCATTTCGGAATGTAACTGTTTACCTATACCTCGTACAAACCTCAAATCCTTTGAAGACCGTGCCTCGTTCGTATGTTTCGTATCGTTTTGTATTCGTATCGTTTCGTAAGTTCGTATGCTCCCAAAGCCCGGAACTCACTCCCGACATCCCCTGACGTGACCACATTTAAAAAGAAATTGAAAATATACCTATTTATCACAGCATTTAGTGGGTCCCTGTGATTCGTCCTTTTTGTGCTCATACATGCTGACACTGTGCATGCTGCCACTAACCACACTTGCATGCTGACCTTGTGCATGTCCCCCCAAACCATGTTGTTCTTTTTGTTTATCGAGTATACTACCACTAACCATCCGATCGTGTTTGCTTCAGCAAATGTAGAGTGCCTAGAAAGAGATTGAGTTCTCTGAGGGCCCATTATCAAGTGTATTATTAGTATTATAATATATATATATATATATATATATAATTCATTTGTATAGCACCCCAAGAGAACTTAATCTCTATTCAGGCGCTTCACATATGCCTCCAGGCTCGAGCCCACGACCTCAGCCAGACCTTGGTCGGGGGGGGGGGGGGCAAGCACCTTAACCACTGGACCAAACCAGCTCGGTTATTATTATTATTGCATCATCAGTCCTATTCCAGTGTGTCCGACAGCTCTGGATACAGAGCCGTACTCAGCTGCTGATCCTGATCCTCGGACGACTTGCGCATTCGTCACGGCTGCTGCGTCTTCGGCAGCAGCAGCAGCAGCAGCAGCTGCTGCTGCTGCTCTTGGTCACGTGTGTTGCACCGCAGCCGCTGCACTGACCTTTGCCTCTCAGCCGGAAGGTTTTCCTCCCGGGCGTGGCACGGCACACGTGGCACGGAACACGTGGCCGCAGCTGACCCGCGGCACCTGCGCATGCGCGTCCACCTGTCGTTGCAGGCTTTTACGAGGAGCTGAGGAAGCAGAGGGCGGCAGCGACTGCAAGCGGCTCGCCAGGCAGGACGCCGCCGCCGCTGCTGCCAGCTGCAGCCACGTCGGCCCGGATCGTAGCAGCTGGCCCGACGGAGGGCGAAGCCGGCACCGTGCCACCGCAGCTGCTGCCCTCAGGCAGCTCTGCCACTGCGGCTCTGGCTGGCGCAGCGCTGTCTGCTGCGGCCGACTGCATGGAGAGCTCGATGCATAGCGACGCCGCTGCCGGCAGCACGTCGCCGTCCCTCCGGTCTAAGGTTCCAGTCGAAAAGTCTCTGTCGTACAAGTGAGCAGTGCATCATCGCCAGCGCTGCTGCGCCGCCGCCGATGACGTTAGAGCCTCGAGCAGCAGTAGCTGGCATGCTGACATGCCTGACATGCACGGCTGCGCATGTCAGGGCCGGCGCCACTCCTCTCCAGCAGTCCTCGGTTCGTCTGCCCCACGCCGCCGGCACTGCCTGCACCGTGTGGTCGGCCACGTTGTGTACCACGTGTCGGGCATGCTGGTCCTGTCGGCCACCATTCGCTCTGGCCCTCCATCGTAGCCACTGCTCTGCATCCGCTGCTCTGCACCAGACGAGATGCGAATTTTTCAGGCCACGCGATGACACTGGCAGCAGGTATGTGTCGCGTCGCCCGGGTCATCCTTTCCAAGGCCCCTCTCGATGACCCTATTCGCCGGTGCTCTGTGGCGGCAGAAGTGCGTGCGCGCTTGGCTGTAGGTTGTTCCCGAGCTGTTGGCCTCGTGTGTTGGCTGTGGCACCGTGTAATCTTGGGTCACCTGTACTCAGGCACGGTGCCAGCGAGCCCTACTGCGTCCATGTTGTACAGCCGCCACCGCAGCTTCTCCGCGTGGCAGCACATAGCAGTGGACCCTTCTTGTGGCTAAGCGTCGCGGGCTCCTATCCGCCAGCCCCGGTTTCTTGTCTGCCATCTCCCAAATGCATGGCGGTAGTCACCCTAGCTGTGCACATGTGCTCAGAGCACGTTGTCAGCAACCAGGCGCTCAGCCAATCCATACAAGCTGATTCAGCAGCCTCTTTTGTATAGCCACGGAAGAGCCTTTACAGCTATCACCACCGCTTGCAGTCTTTTTCAATAAAGGATCGCCCGCTACAGGATTCGAACCCACGACCTCGGTGCCGAGGTCGTGAAAGGCAGCCACCTTACCTAGTGAGCCATCACGGCTCATCGTATGCACACATGCACTGTCACAGACAATCGTGCACATGCTTTTGCGCAGAGGTTCACGCACAAGCGCTCATGCAAACTTGCACTCTTGATCATTTTTATGTGCACATGCAAAACATGGCTGCCTCCTCACAAACGCACACACACACACACACACACACACACACGCACACACACACACACACACACACACACGCACGCACGCACGCACGCACGCACGCACACACACACACACACACACACACACACACAAGAGCATCGTCACAAGCTTTTCCAGCTTTGCCGTCTCTCGTTTTCCGGCCGACACAGAAGGAAGAGAGTGCTTTTATCACATGCCAGTTGTCAACCTCAGCCGTGACTGTGAGCCTAGTCCCTTCGTGTCTTTAGCTAGGATGAAGTCGATCGACCGTGCCCGGGCATGCCCACTTCCACGTTTGCACCTTCTCATCCAGCTAAACATGCCTGCCTCGCTTGCAGCCTCAGCTTTTTAGTTGCAAAGCTGTGGCAGCCGCTGGGCTCACTTGTCACTAGGCGCGCGCAGTCTTACTTAGCCAGTGAGTGTGTGCTGCTTTAGGCAGCCTTCTCAGTCGTTGCCAGAGATACGTGCACTGCCGCCACTGCTGTTTGTCAGCCGTGGCAGCAGCAGCAGCAGCAGCAGCAGCAGCGTAGACTTCGTTGCCATTCTGCTTGCAGCAGCGAGCAATACTAACGGCTCACAACGGCTGTGGCGGCTCGATCCGTGCAGTCGCTCGTGCATGGCTTTTGTGGCTTGGCTTGCGTCGCTTAAGCCCACCTTCTGGATCCGCATGGTTTCATGCATTGTGGCAACAGCTGTGTGCGCGTGCGTGCATCTCTAGGCTTGCAGTATTTCGGTGCCCCCCCCCCCCCCGTAGACTGTTCAGGCAGCCCTGTGACAGTTCCTGTAGCCCGTCTCTCGCTTTCTCATCTGCGAGTAGCATCGCATCGCTGTCGACTTGTTCATATCGCTGCTCGGGCGTTCTGCAGCTAACGAGATGTCGGCACTAGAGTTGTGCATATGTGTGTGTGTGTGTGTGTGTGTGTGTGTGTGTGTGTGTGCGCGTGCGCGTGCGTGTTTGTGTGTCTGTGTGTGTGCATGCACGCGTGCATGCGCTTGTGCATGCGATCTCGTGTGTGTATGAGTTGGGATGCTGGGGGTGTGATGTCAGGCTCTCATTTAGTTTAGGTGGTGAGTAAACAACCCGAAATGACTGTAGAAGAAAGGTCGATGGTGCTGCTGAGTGGGAAGGCTGGGTTATGCATTGCCCCCAACCCTGACCAGATCAGCATGTAGTCGTAGGTGTGCATTAGTCCAACGTATTTTAAACATAGCTGGATAGACCTTACTAAGAGTCTAGCCTGGGTGGGTGAGGGCTGCTTGTGCCTGCGGGGCTGCCTGCGCCTTGGCAGCACGACCGCTACAGGATGAAAGCTCCCACCACAGCCGCGATCGATCTTCTCGTGCAAGGTCAAGCTTCAGCCGTGCCCCTGAAGCTGAGTGTACACACGTTTGGTTTATTCTCACTTCTGCTTCTGTCTTTGTTCATTTAGGAAGTTGACACGGCCAGTTTACCTTCGGTTCTTCGTAATCCTCACTTCCTGCCAGCTCAATCCGCAGTGTTGGTCACGTGGTAGCAACCGGCAAAATGTGGCTGGCTGGTAACAGGTGCCAGTTCAATGCTCTTTGCCGACCTCACTGATTAGAGTGACTGCTGAGCGTGCAATACTATTTTGGTTTTTGCGCTAGCTTTGCCTCAGATCGTGCCTCAGCAGGCTCTTGAAGCATCGGTGCTGTCCAGCGGCATACGAAGCCTTCTTAGGTGGCTTGCTGGTCGATTTAAACTTTGTGGCAATTGGCCTCACACTGCCGGCCACTTCAAAATCCTCCGATCCTTGTAAAAGAACAGTCAAGGCTGATTCAACTGCCTCACTTGTATAGTGGCAAAAGAGCCTTATCGACTGTTACCGCAGCTTGCAGGGGGCAATGAAGAATTGCCCGCTACAGGACTCGAACCCACGACCTCGGTCGTGAAGAGCGAGCACCTTACCTCCAGGGCTGAGACCCAGCGGCATGTAGCTAGCGCTCGCATCGCTACTCGAGCAAGGAGTGCGTCTGTGATTTCGCCAGCAGTGTCGTCCATCGTTTCTTGAAAAGCAATGAAAAAGACAGCCTCCCGACGGTGCCCACGATTGGTCGTTGCTTCCGGCAGCCTTCTGCCGGTTTTCGTCAAGAAATAAAATCATTCTCAGCTTAATCAGTCATCTGCCACCATCTGCTACCTCCCACAGTTTCGGTAGCATATGGTACCACAGATGAGTGTGGGATATTGAAAAGACCGACCCTGTAAACCTGTAGATAGTTCAACCCCACTGAGCAGTGACAAGTGGTGACTGCTTCTGCCGAGGCAGTCACCACTTGTCACTGCTCAGTGGGCTAAGGCCAGGCAGCAAGCAGCGTTTAGGGGGTCTTGACCTCCGACTTGACCTCTGACTTTCAAAGGAGAATGTGACAGTCATGATCGCTATGACACGACTGTTTCTGCCGAATACTGTCGGCCATTCAAAAGTAAAAAAAAACCGCAAAAGTGTTGCTGGTGGTCAGCATCGATTTTTTGCTCGATAACAAGTGGCCGAGTTTCTGAGCGTGCTCCCTCGGATGCTGTGGTCAGCCATTCAAGGCATTATTAGACTTATTGCTGAAACCGAATGCGTATCGAAAGCCGCTTAGGCTGTGAGTGCGCTACACAAAACTCTCCTGCGTAACACCCACATGGTCTTTATGACTTTGTGGAGTTACAGACGGAGATACATTACATTAAAGGAATTTGCAGATCTGTGTGATTGTTTGGTGTGTAGATCAATAGTTTTTCATTTGTTTTTCAAGTGCCAGCTTTGTTAAAGTTATTGGCAGCGAACTCGAATAGCGGTCGGCCATCCCACTCTAGCACCAAGCTAGAGCCTCGTTCTTGCCTCTTTCTGGCCTCGTTCTAGCCTCCGTGTGAGCGAACCTAGTTCGTCGTGTGCAGTGTCCGTGCCTTGCGTGAGCAACTCGCGGAGCCCGCGAAGGATGGCCGCGAGTTTTACCGCGGAGGCGCCCCTAAGCAAGAGGAATGCACAGTGTCCGTGCCACAGCGCATCGCACGCGCGCCACTGGCGGCCGCTACGAAGCTGCGTCCTCAGCCGCGAGCTTGGCCGAAGCAGCAGAATCAGTTCAAGGAATCTGCTGGCGCTGAGCAGGAGGACAGGACGCTGCTGCTGGGCAGAGCTCGAAGTAGATCCGAAGTCGACAGGAGGACACGATGCTGCAGGAGTGCAGCTACGCCCGGTGCTTTGCTGTGTGGATGGGGCAGGGGGGGGGCACTGTATACAAAATATCAGTCTCCAACGATGTGCACGATGGAAGGGTCAAGGTCATCTGACATGCTTCTTATTAGTTTTAGGTTTGCTAACGAGCTGTGTAAGCCAATAATGCGCATGCCGGGAGGCTGTGACAGCAGAATTGCGTAAGTGAAGTGCTTAAGCGGAAACTAGCCAGGCCCAATCCCATTTCATTCGGGGAAGCTCTCCGTTGACATGCAGCACCACGTTGTATTTGTCGGTGCTAAAGGAAAGTGATTAGCAGGAGCCGTGTTCCTGGCGAAAGGCTTCTGATCTGAGGTGCTGATGAAGCTTGATCCCAATTGAATTCAAGCCAGCTAGCCAAGTTAGCATGTTATACTACCGACTGAAATGTATTTGTATGTAGGAAAGTATTTGCTGGTTGGGGCAGCAGTGAATGTTGCTTGCCTTAGGAATCCGCTAGGAACCCTGCCTAATCTCTTAATACGGACCAATTTATAAAGAGCAACTTCTTATTTATGTAGCCATTTTGTTGTCACGGTAACCTCTGAGCACCGATGTTGTTTGAGCTGTAATGCTGGCCAACGACCAGTGCTGATCAGTGGCTCACTGGTCAGTGTCGGCCACTGACCAGCACTGGGGTCCGTCACTGGCCGGACACAGGCGTAGGGCAGTGCTATGGAGCAGTAGCTGCGTCCAGCCACGTTAGGGGCGTGCATGCTAGTACTCCCTGTTTGAAAGCTGGCTGCCACCGAAGCTACCTTGCCAGGCGGCATTACAATACGTGGAATCTAGTAGCCTGCCGGCCATTTGTGTGAGCTTGCCTGATGTGGATGAGTAGTAGATGGAATGTTTTTGTGCCAGCTCTGTGTGCCCCGCAGGGCCTTGTTGCTGAATAATTTAAAGGGGCAGTCACAGTGTAGGCTTGCGGCTTGAGTCGTGGCAGCCATCTGACCATAGCCTCCATGTGCGTAATTGCCACCTCCAAATGATAATCAGCTTCGATAGGACACCGAGCTTTTTATGCTCAAGGTAATTGGCACGTTGCTACTCTGTGCTGTTTGCAGCCATTGTGCTGGTTTGGTGCAGTGGTTAATTAAGGTGCTCGCCGGCTTAAACGACTGAGGTCAAGGTGAACGTATTAGATGACCTAGGTTCTGGGCTCGATCCAAGCTGCACGTGTGAAGCGCCTGAATAGAGATTACGTACTCTTAGGGTGCTATTCCCTTCCTCCGTGGGTGAGACTTCACTAATGTGCGCAGGCCATTACCTGCTGGGGGGGGGGGGGCTGATGCATTGCCAGTGAGAGCGGTAGCAGCAGCTCCTCAGCACCTCAGCAGAGAGCCCTGCATCGCATTCCGACCAGATGCATGGGTGTACCTACGTGGAAGCTGACCGGATGCAGGCCTTGCGACTGCTGCTCGCCTGGCCTGCAGCAGTCGCCGCTGATGGATGCAAGGCCGAGGCGCGTCAGCCGATGGACAGACCGCTTGGTGAGCTCACTGGTTGACTAGCTATTTTCAGCCTCTTATTTCTTGGTCGCGTTCGCAGGGTGTGCTCTATCTTCATGCGTTTGGGTCGGGAGAAGGGAGGATAACTCTGTAGTCGGTTCATTATCTGAGATGCCCTGATTTGCATATCTGGGCTGCTATCCAGGGTAGGCTTTTGGTTTGAGACCTGTAGCTTCAAGCGGCTGCTAACCAGCGGCTGCTAACCAGTGCTGCATTTTCTGGAGGTGTGCGGGCACTCGACTTCGCGAGTGTAAGGGCTGCGGGTGCAACTGCACGCTCTAGCCATTCTCGAGGCGGCTTCATGTCAGCTGACGAGAGGGGCACTGCTGAGCAGAGCTTGGAAGCAGCACCGAAGCTGCCACGGCTCTCTGTTCTGTGCCGTCTGCTCCCCATCGGCTCCACGTGATCTGCTGAATGCACGAGGGACACCATTGCTCACGTTTGTTGCATTGGCCGGTTGCTGGGCGCTTCCTTTACCTTTTGGCATCCATTGCCAACCCATCGAAGTTTTTGGCAAAGCCACCAGTCTCCTCTCCTTCGCCCCTTCTGGCCTTCGATTCGCTTCGATCGATCTGGTCGGACCATCTATCGATCTGACTCGGTGCGCGAAGCTAAAGTGTTGGCTGAAGTTGATTCGACCAACTCTCTGCAGAGCTGCCTGCTACGGTCGGTTGTTCCTTCCATTTCCTAATTATGAGAGAGGGAGAGAGAGAGAAAGAGAGAGCAAAGTCAAAGAATTCTCCTTGGCAAGAATCGAATCGCCGAAGGCACTGACGTCAGCAGCTGCACCGGCGACGGGAACCGTCGCGAAGGCGACTCGCCAACCAACGTCGACAGTTTCGTGTTGCTGCCGTTGACGACATGGTCGCCGCCGATAGACCTCAGCTAGCTAGGCTGAGGGCAGGGCGTGGCTAGGTAGCAGCTCACTCCACGCTGCATTTGCCTTCGTGACCGCTTCCCCTTGCAAAGAGACCGGACATGCGGGCAGCTCAAAGCACCGGATTTGTGCCCTCCCTGGGGGGGGGGGGGAAGCAGCCGCAGCCATAACTGGCGACTGGTGTGCACCGAATGGCACCTGCGCGCCCACACTTGCCGACTGCCGAAAGCTGATCTGGACAAACTGGTGCCACCTGCCTGTATACCGTCGTCTCGTGCTGCTCGCGACTGAGCGTTCGAAACGTTGCCGCTCTCTCGTGCCACCGCCGCCTAACGAACAGCGACACGGCCGGAGTCTGCAGGCGCATTTGCCGACTCTGGCAAGCAAGAGCTGGCTCTGCTGTGTCGCTGCCGTTCTCCAGCGGCGGCACAAGCGATCGTGTCGTGCCTCGGCCCCATCAACCGGATGTGCAGCCGAGAAGCCGGCTGTGGCTTGTCGGCACGACCTCGACATACGCTGTCATCGAGGTTAAGCAGCAGGGGCTAGGTATCGGTGCTGGCCGGCTCGACCGATAGTAAAGCAAACTGGCAGGACAGGCAGCAGCTGCCTGCAGAGCTGGAGGAGGAGCTGCTGCTGCTGCTGCTTCAGCTTGAGCGACCTGCTCCAGGAGCAGCTGACGAGTGCAGCGCTGCCGTGCAGTGCCGCCTGCTGCAAACTGGGTTATCAGCGTGCCTTTTGGAAATCTACACGACGCTTGCCTCACGATGGGCAAGCGATCTGGAGCTTCGGCAGCAGCAGCAGGCTTCTCCGCCACGCCCTCTGGCCGTCCTTGTTGCTGCTGCTGCTTCCGCCGTCGCCTCCTCCGTCGCCTCCTCCTCCGCTGGCTCGGCTCAACGAATCACGTGCATCCGGCCTGCTGCCGTGCCGCCTCTCGACACTATTGCCATGCCACCGACGTGGCAGTGACCGCTCGACGGCGCCAGCCACCACAACCGGTGGACGGTGGGCAATCGTCGCCGAGCTGTGCAGCAGGAGGTGCAGCAGCGGCAGATTGCTGAGATCCAGCTGCAGCCGTCCTTTGCCACTGGCGTTTGGGCTCGCGCCGCCGTCGAAGCGTGGCGGCCAGCAGTGCACCTTCAGGCTGCAATCTAATCCAGGTGAGCACAAGCGATCGATGGCCACATCGGTTCGCCAGCCCGTTGCCTGCCGCCTGCGGGGGAACGGCAAGACCGCAGCCTCCGCCCCTCACGGCTGCAGCTGGCTGCTCGAACTGCTTTAGGTCAGTCGCCGGCTTTAGGCCTGCCACCGGTGAGCGCTGCTGCAGCAGTGGCTGGCCACTGAAGGCTGGCCACTTCTCTCTCCCCCTCTCTCTCTCTCTCCCTCTCCCCTCTCGCTCTCTCACTGCTCCCCTCTCGCTCTCTCACTGCTCCCCTCTGTCTGTCTGTCTGTCTGTCTGTCTGTCTGTCTGCCTGCCTGCCTGCCTGCCTGTCTGTCTGTCTGTCTGTCTGTCTGTCTGTCTGCCTGCCTGCCTGCCTGCCTGTCTGCCTGTCTGTCTGTCTCTCTCATCCCTTGCCGGCTGATGCTTCGGCGGCAGGCAGGCGACCTTATACAGTTGCTACGGTAGGAACTGCTGACTGTGCGTTTTGCTTTGCCTGGCTTGCATCAGCAGGTGCTAGTGCCACCGGTTTCAGACCGATGGCAGCTAGTGACAGCTGCCATCACCGACCGACCGGCAGGCCTGTCGTGTGCGGCATTGCATAGCCGTAGCTTGTCGTTTGCAGTTGCGGAGTCTGCCTTAACTATGGATGAAAAAGCTGGTAGGTGGAGGTAATAGACTTATGAGCTGAGCCTCTTGATGTTTGCCTAGGGGTAATTTGCACTTCATGGCCTAGGTCCTGTGCTTGACTGTGGCAGCTGGCAGTCCTTAACTAACCACGATAAGGGGAGGGGCGCGATCAGCTGCAAGTGCTCTTCTGTCACCTTATAAGTGAGGCTGTTGAATTAGGCGACCTTTACCTTTCTGCTTCACTGCTTGTGCCGGTATGCTGGGGGTCCTGTGCGTGCTTGCATGTATTTGTGTATGTGTGCACTGCATCTGTGTACATGCACCGTGTTCTCGACACTGTATACGCTCGCTGTATGTAGCCCTCTCTCACTACCCAGCCAGCCTGTGTTTACAAGAATTCTATGGAGACTCGTGAGAGTCTCGGTCGGTCAAGCACTGAGCCTGTGCTGCTTGTCTGCTGGGTAGCAGCGGCCAGCAGAGCTCAGAGCACTTGCCTCGACCAAAGCAATGGTTGCCAATCTAAATATGAGGAGAGCAGTCGATGAGGTGCTCTGTACAGAGAGCAAGGCTGGCGGAGAAACGCTGCTTGGACCCACGCGGCAAGAGCGGCTGTCGCCCACAGTGAAACAATATGGGGGCGTAAAAGGGTGAGGCACGGTCTCTTGTACCATTCCTTTCGGAGCGGAAGTGAAGCGGTTCTCTCGTGGTGGATGGGAGCGCAGCCCTTGCCGGGCACGTGCCATCTGCCGAGGGTGCACTTGAATCAGTGTTCGAATGATGTAAATTTGTATTGTCACGTGTCTCCGCTCCTCCTTTCATCCTTTGAGCAACCTGTAGCACTTGCCTTGCCGCCATTAACTCTCTATCTCAGTCTCAGTCTCTCTCCTCTCTCCCCATCCTCTCTCTCAGACCTCTGGGACTGTTTGGTGTGAAGAACCTGAGGGTGTCTGATGTCAATGATTACAGCCAAAGCTCTCACCACAATCACCTGGCTGCCTGTTTGCTTTGTTGGGAAACACTGGATTGCTGGTGTGAGCAGTGTGAGGCTGCGTCAGTTGTCCCGGAGATGCAGCAGCATCAGACTGCTGCTTGGTCCGAGACTGATGCTGCTGCTTGTGTCTGTTAACTCGTGTCCTCGCAGGCCACAAGAGGTATGTCTGCTGGCACGAGTGTGTCTGCAGTCTGTCATTCAGTTCACTTGTATTTTATCTGACAGAGTTAGCTGCCCTTAATGGATGGTGGTGCAGGGTGGGCGATCGCCAAGCGATTTGTCGAGGACGAGAGGGCAGTGGAGTTGACATTACAAGACCCTTTTGTTATTGGCCACTGGGGGGTTTCGGTTCCCCCAGGTGCCCAGTAGCTGCTGCTGCTGCTGCTGCTGCTAAAGCAGCAACAGCTGGCTATTCTTAGTTGGGGCACAATCTTTTGTGTCGTGTACTGTTAAATAGCCTCGCCCCACCTACCGGAATAAATTAACTGTGTGCATGTGTCCTCGTGAAAGCACCGAGTGCCTGAGCTCTGGGGTATCGCTGTGTGTGTGTGTGTGTGTGTGTGTGTGTGTGTGTGTGTGTGTGTGTGTGTGTGCGCGCGCGTGTGTGTCTGTGTACGCACGCATGCGTAGCACTCAGCTCAGCAGCTGTGCAGTGAGCATGTGACTCGAGCACGTCACTCTGCCCTGCTCTGGTCTGCTGTTTAGCAAGCTTGTGCACATGTCACCACGGTAATTTGAACCTAAATTACAAAACGCCTGGTGTGTTAGCAGCTTAGGAAAAAAGGAAAGGTGGTTTGGCTGTTTCAGGCGCTTATTTGATAGCCGCATTAATGTAGGCAGCTAGCGATTAAGGATTGTCCATTGCAGGACTCGAACTGCTGAGTCTGCTCCGGGCTCTCCAGCTTGCTAATATGTCTACGTCGTTGTGGCCCCAGCCTGCTTCTCTTGCAACCGTCGGCCGTGTTGTGTGTCCTTGGGCGACCCAGTTCTCCCTAGTGTAGCAGTGGTGGAGATAAATATGCATATGTCATCGAGCTGGTTGACGGCAAGCAGCCAGCGTAGTGCTGGGCGGCCCGAGAGCGCTACCGGTTTCGGCTGGCGTTCACTGATGCTCGCAGAACCGTCACCCTTTCTGCTCTCCTTGCTAAACCGCTCTTCGTCTACGTTGAGCTGAGAGCGGCAGCTCTCGCTTGGACCAAACCAAGTAGACATAGTTAATTTTATTGGTCTAAGCTGTGTTGGTCAAAATGACCCGGCTTACTGGCGACCGACCGCGCGTGTGGCATGGATGAGGGCGCCTGAGACTAGCAGCATGAGTTTTCAGGCTGTCGCTGGGTTTTTTGTTGTTGTTGTTGAGGGGGCATCTTTTTATCTTGGTATTGCCCAATGGATGGATGGGGGGGGGTGTGCGCGCCCGACTGGCTCACGTGACCCGTTCGAGCTGCCAAGTCGCATGCCGGCCCACCTATTTTTTAGTGCTGCCGCCGGCGGCTTATCATCGAGAGAGAGAGAGAGAGAGAGAGAGAGAGAGAGAGAGAGAGAGAGAGAGAGAGAGAGAGAGAGAGAGAGAGAGAGAGAAAAAAAAAGGAGGTGTGGCGGAAGCGGCGGCAGCAGCAGCTGAGAGAGAGGGGGCAGGCGGCTGTGCCTATCTGCTGGTTGAGGCCGGCGATCGGGTGCTGCCTGTGCTTTTCGGCCAGTCGGTCGGCTGTCAGGCGGCCGACGTGACGCCGGCCGACACGGCTTTTCGCTTTATCGAACGACCGGTTTGCCTTTATCAAGCACGCTGCATGCTGCTGCCTCATCGGGCTCCTCCTTCTCCACGGACCGGCTGGCTGGCTAGCAGCTAAGGGCAAATGGAGCCAAGCGCCCATTCAAGCGCTCTTCTGTCGCTGCTGCTGCTGCGGCTCTGTCGTCTCTGGCTCGGCTCTGGCGAGTGCTGGCCAGCCCGCCGGACCGAGCCTAATGCTCGATAAAGGAGCAGGAAGCACGGGAGGCCGTCGAGTGGATGGGCAGCAGGCGAGGAGGCGCGCAGGTAAGGTAGCCGGCGTAACAGGTGCAGCGGCGGCAGGCGAGCAGTAGCAGCCACCGCTGAGCCGCCAGCCAGTGCCGCTACAGCCCCCGAGGTGTATATCAAGAGGTCTGGAATGCAGGAACCCAGCCAGTTACTTTTTTCGCCTAGCCGACTCGTGTGATCCACTCGGATAGCACGTGGTATGCCGACTGGGAATGAGTGAGTGCTGGCTTGCTGTCATTATCTGTCAGAGCTCGTTCGGATGTGTTGGCCAGTTCGGCTCCTGGTAGTGTAAGCCCTAATCCTTGGTTAGAGCAGAATTTAGCAGAGCAGCGCCTTCACTGCTACTGAGCAGCCGCCATCGATTACTTGGCGCTTTGTGCTGTGCTGTGCTGTGTGTGCATGTGTGCTGTGTGTGTGTGCGTGTGTGTGTGTGTGTGTGTGTGTGTGCGTGTGTGTGTGTGCGCGTGTGTGTGTGTGCGCGCGCACGTGCGTGCGTGTGGTGTGTGTGTGTGTGTGTGTGTGTGTGTGTGTGTGTGTGTGTGTGTGTGTGTGTGTGTGTGTGTGTGTGTGTGTGTGTGTGTGTGTGAGATTGCCGTCACGTTTGGCTATGAGCACATGAATGCACCCCACCCACCCACCACCACCACCGCCACCCCCACCTGTTTTTACCTTAGTCTTTAGATACGACGCTTGGCTTTTTTATGGCTTAATTTTAAATATGGGTATACTGTTTGTGTGTGCACAAAGCGGGCAAGCTTTGTGAAAAAACCCTCCCTCCTCCAGGGCCGGGGGGGGGGAACAAAATACCCCCCCAAAAGTGTGGTGGGTTTGCCAGTGGACTTCCCTGCCTCTGACCGCCCGGCAGTTTGAGCAGATAGTCGATGCATGCATTTAAAAGGTGCGAATTATCGTAGCTAGCTCATCGGTGCTGTAATGTAAAATGCTGCCAAGTCAATGGCAGCTAATGCGAAGTGCTGCAGCATCAGCTCACTCGTAGCTCAATGCAGGGCGGTGATCGGCGGCTTGTGTTCTTGTCGGCGGCCTCGCTCTGCAACCTACCTACGTCTCGCCTTCTACTCGCCCTCGACTGATCACTCGAGGAAATGTAGTGATTAGTAGGCTATCGATTTTTCTGGAACTGTCGCGACTTTAATTAACTTCCACCAGCAGTCAGTGTTGAGTGGCCAGCTACCTCGGCACAGAAGCATGAGAAGCGTAAGTGGAGCAGTAGCCGTAGCAGCCAGCCAGCGTGAGTAGTTGCCCGAGAAAAAAAATGCACAGCTCGTGGTACTGCCTCTGGTTCCTGGGCTGCTGCTGCTGCACCCGTTGGTCGAGCAGGGCACCCAGGTGCCCAGCGGCTGCTGGGGAGGGAGAGAGGGAGGGGGAGGGAGGGAGGGAGAGAGGGAGAGACACGTGAGCAGCAGGGCCCTGCCGACTGGCCTTCGACTGCTGTCCCCCCCTCCCCTGCATCCTGACACGCCTCCTGCTCTTGAAGTGGGTGGGCGTGGCCACTCGCTTACCTGCTCGCAGGAAGGCTAGTGGGGCATTTGTGGGGATGAGCCGGCGGCCGATAGGAGCAGTTGACCGGGAGACCAGCTGTGAGCTAGAAGCTCCGGCTCGCTCGGCCGTTCGCTAGCTGTCACTGCTCGGCCGTCGCCTCCGGCTATGACAGAAATCGACTTTCGCCACTTCGCACCCTGAGGCTGTGCATGTGTGGTTAAGCCCTAAGCTATCGGACCTGATGAGCAGGTATATGATGGGCTGGACTCGCTGCTGCTGGTCCTCATTAATGCAGCCTGCAGCTCGTGCCTTGCTTACCGTGCAGGAGATGGTGCCTGTTCGCTGTTCGTTTTGCATGCCCCGAGGCAACCCAAGCTGCCGTCGTAGCAGGCGGCCGCGTAGCCCGGCTGCTGTCTGGCCGCTTCAAGGCTCGTCCTTTTGGCTTTTGTGTCGCTTCGCCAGTCTCCTCTGTTCGTGTAGCGTGGGGCAGAATGTGATCTCTAAGTCGTCTCGCGAAGTGCCGTTGCAGCCTTATCCCCATCTCCAGCGCTCTCCATGGCGAGTAGCAGTCGGGCAGAGGGAACCCAGCTTCCGTGGGCTTTTTTCTTTCGCAGTACCGGTTCGTTGGTCCTGGCAGCTGGCTATTTTGGTAGCTCGTGTCAGGACTAGGAGGCGTCAGCTCTCGAGGAGTACTCGCCCACACCCAGTCAGCACTGGTAGTCCTCCTGCTGACGTTCTACTACGTCGGACTGATTGGTAATTAGCTGATCAAAAGTGTCCTTTTATCTAGGGTGCTGGTGGTTTCATTAGCATTATTAGCTGAGAGGCTGGCTTGGTCATACTGTATTAGTGCCCAAGAGTTAGGAGAGGGGAGAAACATAGAAAATAGACAGGGGAAGTGTGAGAGAGACAGAGGCAGACAGACACAGAGAGAGAGAAGAGAGAGAGAGGCAGAGAGAGAGAGAGGCAGAGAGAGAGAGACAGAGAGAGAGAGACAGAGAGAGACAGAGAGTGAGAGACAGACAGACAGAGACACACAGAGAGAGACAGAGAGAGAGAGAGAGAGAGAGAGAGAGAGAGAGAGAGAGAGAGAGAGAGAGAGAGAGAGAGAGAGAGAGAGAGAGAGAGAGAGAGAGAGAGAGAGAGAGAGAGAGAGAGAGAGAGAGAGAGAGAGAGAGAGAGAGAGAGACAGAGAGAGACAGAGAGAGAGAGAGAGAGAGAGAGAGAGAGAGAGAGAGAGAGAGAGAGAGAGAGAGACAGAGACAGAGACAGAGACAGAGACAGAGAGAGAGTGAGAGAGACAGAGACAGACAGACAGACAGAGACACAGAGAGAGAGAGAGAGAGAGAGAGAGAGAGAGAGAGAGAGAGAGAGAGAGACAGAGAGAGACAGAGACAGAGAGAGACAGAGACAGAGAGTGAGAGACAGACAGACAGAGACACAGAGAGAGAGAGAGAGAGAGAGAGAGAGAGAGAGAGAGAGAGAGAGAGAGACAGACAGACAGACAGACAGACAGACAGACAGACAGACAGACAGACAGACAGACAGAGAGAGAGAGAGAGAGAGAGAGAGAGAGAGAGAGAGAGAGAGAGAGAGAGAGAGAGAGAGAGAGAGAGAGAGAGAGAGAGAGAGACAGAGACAGAGACAGAGACAGAGAGAGAGAGAGAGAGAGAGAGAGAGAGACAGACAGACAGACAGACAGACAGACAGACAGGCAGACAGACAGACAGGGAGAGAGAGTGAGAGTGAGACAGACACAGACTCAGACAGACAGACACAGAGAAGAGAGACAGAGATAGAGAGCGTGTGTCTCTGTTGTACGTATTTCGATCGATGCTGCGCTGGTCCTTTTCGGTGATAGGGTGACTTATTGGACGTGCAAAGTCTTTGCTTGTGCTTTGCCCACAGCCTGAACCTCGTGGCCTTTGCCGGTACGAGGCAGCTGCGGCTGCCGCCGCCTGCCTATGCTTTAAGCAACCCTGCCTCTCCCCACCATAGATCCATCCTTAGAGTTTCAATCGATCCTGTCGTGTGTTTTCGCAGTGCCTCGACTTGGATTCGTCGTCTGCTCTGCAGGCCTTCGACTAGACGAACCGGCTCGTGGCGCGAGCCGAGCACTTTGCAAGGATGCCCTTGTTCCGAAAGAACTTGCCGAGGCTGTCTGTGGCAGTTGAAGACGAAGCAGGCTGCGTTAGCGGCCAGCAGCAGCAGTTCGACGTAGAGACAGCCGCCACCTCAGCCACGTCGCCAGCCCTCGGCCATCGTGGCTTCGCCTTATCAGCAGCCGACAGCAGCGGCCCCGACTCGCGACGTGCCGATGCCGCTGCCGCCGGCCACCGACAGTCTACCGTGGTGCGCAGGCAGCATTGGGGCCTGCGGCGCAGCTCGCTGAGCAGCACCAGCAGCGACGCTCCGTCGCCCACTTTCGCATCCGGCGCTGCTTGGCCGGCCAAGCGCAGGCAAAGCGAGGACCGCAGTGCCGCTGTTGCCGTTGCTGCGGCCTCGACGGCGTACGCCGACTCGATCGCCGTCAATGATCCTCCTACCGGCTACTACTCGAGCGGATCGCATGCCGAGTTGGGCAGCGCCCGGCTGGTAATTGCCAGCAGCTACTGCGTGCACTGCTTGAGCCTCAGCCTCTTGAGCGCCGCCCGAGCTGCCGCCGAGATCGCCCGTGTGCCGCACGATGGAGGAGGCGCCGGAACTGGCGCATTTCCAACCGCTGCTCTGCGGTCGTTCGACGGTGCCAGCAGCAGCGACGGAAGCTGCAGTCCGGGAAGCGGCTGCGGAGGCGGCAGCTCGGAGCCGAGTGGCGACGAAGAGCGAAGGCGCAGCGTCGGAAGCATCGCGTCGACGTCGTCGCTGAGCGTCGACGCACTGGCAGAAGAGGACGCCAGCGAGGGGGACACGGCCGATGCTGCCGATGTGTCTCTCGAAGCGTCGACATTGTCGTCGTCCTCGTCGGGGACGGCCCCTTCGTCGCTTGTCGACAGCATGACCAGCCTGCCCGAGACCTCGCCTTCGGCGGTGGCGGCAGCAGCAGCCGGTCGGAGCAGCAATGCAGCCGAGCCCGAAGCTGGAGGTGGTGGCGGCGGCAGCTCTGCTACCACAGTGGCGGCCACTGCCGAACGCCTGGCGACATTGCGGCAGCTGGCGCAGCGGCAGCAGCAGCAGTTGCTGCTGCTGCCGCCGTCGCCCTTGCGTTCCTATGGTCGCCCGCCAGTGTTCGTGCTCGGCAGACTGGCCGGCCACCAGGGCGAGACAGGTGCTCAGCCGGTGACGGCCCCGACGGCTGCCCCGATGCCTTGCGGTGGAGTCGCCAGCGTCCGGCCTGGCGGCCCGCCGGTGAGGCGAAGCAGCGAGGTTCTGCTGAGCCAGGTCGCTGCAGTCAGCCGCGCTGCTGCCCTGTCGGCGGCTGCACGAGGCCGAACCGATAGGCTCGGCACCGGAGGCCAGAGTGCCTGGCCGGCGGTGGCTGCCCTCGCCTTGGGAGCAGGCCTGCCGCGCCCGCTTGGCGGAAACGCCGCCGCTGCCGGCAGCGGCGGCCTGCATCGGCGGTCGTCTTTCGACGAGACAGTCCTCACTCTGTTCAGTCCCAAGCGCAGGCTGCCTGATCTGTTCAAGTGAGTTCGTCGTCTCCCACCTTGTCGCCACCGAATGAGGCCCACTTTTAAGAGCTCTGCCGAAGGCGCCGGTTTGTGTCCCTCTCTCCGCCTCACTCTGCTCGCTTCTTCAGCGGGTCATGTTGCTCAAATGCCTCTGAGTAGTCTTTGGTCGGCTGGCACCGAGGACGGGCCATACGTATCTCGGTGGCGGCCCCCTCGGCGTAGACCCCATCGGTGGTTGCCCTGCGTGGTTCATGGGGGGGGGGAGAGTGCTTCGATCTGGAATTGTCTGGCAACTGTATTGCATCGGAGGCGTCCATCCGTTGCTCAGAGCCTCGTTCCCAGCCTCGACGGTCGACGGATTGGCGCGGAAGAAACAAGCGCTGGCCGTGTGTGGGCGTGTGTGTGTGTCTGTGTGTGTGTGTGAGAGAGAGAGAGAGAGTGTGTGTGTGTGTGTGTGTGTGTGTGTGTGTGTGTGTGTGTGTGTGTGTGTGTGTGTGTGTGTGTGTGTGTGTGTGTGTGTGTGTGTGTGTGTGTGTGTGTGTGTGTGTGTGTGTGTGTGTGTGTGTGTGTGTGTGTGTGTGTGTGTGTGTGTGTGTGTGTGTGTGTGTGTGTGTGTGTGTGTGTGTGTGTGCGTGTGACTGCCCGGCTATTGCACAGTTGCCAGCGCCAGTTGACGTGGCATTTCCTTTGCAGGCAGGCAGTGTATCACAAGACCAACGGTGAGCTAGGCATTGGGGCGCCAGCGGCAGGAGCTCCGACCGCTCCGCCACCAAATGCCGTCACGAAGGAGGAGATAACTGAGATGACTCGGCGCATAGACGATGCCTCGGCGAGGATTGACTGGACCGTGAGTGGTGGGCCCATCGCTCACAACGAGATTGCTGCGCTCGCTGTGCCGCTTGTGCGCTCGGCGGCTTCTTGCCGTGGGAAGCGACCACTCGCTCGAATGCGCTCGCTTTCCTCTGCAGGAGAATGCGATCGCCAGTGCTCACATCTGGGTGGAGGCGTCGTCGGGTGAGACGTGCTATGTTTATGCATCAAATTCCGACCGGGAATGCTCGGTGAGCCTGATATCTTGCTCTCTGCCTTGCACACACTGCCAACTCTGTTCTTGCTCACCATTTCCTATCTTCTTCTGTCATTCATTCACTCACTCATCCTTCACTTGTTCACTCATTCCCTGTATCACTGCCTCTGTCGGTCTCACTCTCACTTTCCTGAGTGGAATGCAAATCCAAAGCCTGGTAGATGTCTTCCATCGCTGTTGCCTTTTGACGTTGTAGCGCTCGTCGGCACGCCGTCGTTGCAGTGCCTGTCACATCACGGTGCATTTGTTGTGCATTCCCATCCTCGAGCAGGTTAGTGCTCGAAAGCGGCTGCTACGTTACTTGTTGCAGCAGTTCTTACGGTTTAAGTAGCAACCGTAAATTGTTCTTCCATATATTTAATTCGAGTGACGTGACAGGAAAAATCTGCCGCAGTAGCTTGGCTGTTGCCATTTGTATCAACTGTGATTAAGCAGCGGTAGTGCACAATGGCTCTACGGTGGCTTATGCGACGTAGACTATCAACCGGATGGCTGTATGTTTGCCCTCGCTCGAGGCCGCTTTGCGTGCTGGTTTGCTGTCGAGTCGATCTCAATCGATCTCAAAGTCAATACTCGCTCCCCTTTCCCCGACCTACGTACGCAGCAAGGTGCCGTGCTGTTTGCTCAGATCCATTAAAGCTTCACTTGCAGCCGGCAGTATAGAGTGTGCAGCCCTGATTGACTTCCGTCCTGCCCTGGTGCAGCCTCAACAATCGCTAGGCGTGCCTCGGCACGTGGCTCTTTGTTGTATCTCGTATGACACAGCCGGTCGCTGCCTGGGCTTCTATCATCCCTTCTCGTCTGCCCCGTGGTCGGCCATGTTGTCCATGAGCTGCCGAGCTTTGTGTTCGAGCAGCTCTTCTGTCCTGTGATGGTCGGGTGCTGGACGTGATTGCTGTGCTGCAGCTGTGATATAGCCGATGGCTACTTGCCATATGCAATCTCTCTCTCTCTCCCCCTCACTCTCTCCCCCTCACTCTCTCCCTCTCTCTCTCCCTCCCTCCCTCCCTCCCTCCCTCCCTCCCTCCCTCCCTCCCTCCCTCCCTCCCCTCCCTCCCTCCCCTCCCTCCCTCCCTCCTCCCTTCCTCTCTCCCTCCCTTCCTTCCCTCCTCCCTCCCTCCCCTCCCTCCCCCACTCCCTCCCTCCCTCCCTCCCTCCTTCCCTCCCTCCCTCCCCCCTCCCTCCTCCCTCCCTCCTTCCCTCCCTCCCTCCTCCCTCCCTCCTCCCTCCCTCCCTCCCTCCTCCCTCCCACCCTCCCTCCCTCCCTCCCTCCCTCCCCCCCCCTCCCTCCCTCCCTCCCCCTTCCCCCCCTCCCTCCCTCCCCTCCCTCCCTCCCTCCCTCCCTCCCTCCCTCCCTCCCTCCCTCCCTCCCTCCCTCCCTCCCTCCCTCCCTCCCTCCCTCCCTCCCTCCCTCCCTCTCTCCCTCTCTCTCTCTCTCTCTCTCTCTCTCTCTCTCTCTCTCTCTCTCTCTCTCTCTCTCTCTCTCTGTCTGTCTGTCTCGCTCTCTCTGTCTGTCTGTCTGTGGCACCATTTGCATTAGTGAGCCATTTGCATTAGTCCTTGCATAGTCTCATGCTCGTGACCTATTCACCAGCTTACCAGTGTTTGTGCCAGCATCCCAGCGGGACGTTTATTTTAATGCCCTGCCATTAACTTCCTCTATGGTGGCTCTCATCTGGGGGAGTGATGGGCCTCCCTGAATAGATAGCATCGGGTCGCGTGAGACGGTCGGCAATTTGGATTTTTCCTCTTCGGGCCTATCAACTATTCGCTAGCATCATTTTACGTGCATCAGCAACACTTGACGAGATCGATAAGCCGATTGTAGTAGACTGTAGCAAAAGTATCCTCCCTTTGGTTCTTCGGTAACCTTGTGGTACCTAGCTTCGGCTTGTAGGAAGGATATTTATCTGACATGCTCAATGCGATAATTTTCTCTGCTTTGACACTTTCTCTAGCGTATGCATGCATGTTCTGCTGCACTCTTTTCATTCACCGTGGAGGAGTCCGACTGTCCCGACGGAGCCACGAATGCATGCTACGTGCACTCAAGCCGGATGGCTGTTTTATTTTTCGTAGTACAAACCCGTGCCGATTGCTTGCTCTTTGCTACTGCTTTTTTGTAGTATATATATATGGCAGAAGGCAATGATAATGATGTACCTTTTAGTTACCTACCCTCTTACTGCCTACTCACGGCATTCCTGCATTTTCAAACTATTGCATGTGTATACATAGACTTCTGTCAAAAAGCTACGACGAACTTGCTACCAACACCGCTCTTTCGCTTGAAAACGCAAAACATTGAGTAGGGATCAGGGATCTACCTAGATGAGGTTTTTATTGTGCAGAGAAGCTGAAAAGTACAAGTAAATGCAGGTAATTTCCTTAATACAAGAACTAGCTGGTAGAGGCACAAAGACGTTTTTATAACCATGCAATGGCGTCGGAATTGAGCCCACCAGCTTCCGGCATGTTTCTCAAGGAATTGACGTTCAGGAAAAAGATCCTCTGAAACTTTGAAGAACTCGTTGGGTGGCATGCACCAGTCAGTACTGTGACCTGTAGAGCCTGGCTGGCTTTGTCGCACGGATGTTCAATCGAGTTCAAATCTTCATTGGCCACTCAATGCATGCTTGGCATCAAGCGCTAGAAGTCACAGTCCCCGGGCCTCTGCTGAAACATTCAAAGCAGTGTGCTTGGGATCGGTGTCGTGTTGTCAACTGAAGTCAAGCTTACGAATATTTTAGTGTTAGCCAAAGGTGAGCCAACATTCTGCACAATGTCCAAATGGCCGTGCTCGTGATCTCGCGCATCCTCTGCACATGCCCAACGCCGGCGATTGAGAAGCAATCCCTAACTATCGAGTTGATCGTGTTTCCTTTGCAGCAGATGTAGAGCGCCTAGAAAGAGATTGAGTTCTCTGGGGGCACTTTATCAAGTGTGTTGTTATTGTTATTTTATTATTAGCTATTGCCTGTCCTCCGCCGAATCTCACTGCCGCCTTTCGTGGATAATCATCGATGTGCACTTTACCCGTTCAATCGAGCAAACATACTTCATCCTCCGATCTTCATCAAATAAGTTGAATTTGGTCTCATAGGTCTGCAACGCCCTGGTCTGCTGTGCTGCTGTGCAGTACAGGTGTCGGCAAGCAAAGCCTGGCATTGCTTGCTTTTTTGCTGCAACAATGGCTTGCTTTGACCTGCCCATGCCTTCATTCCTTGCACATTGACCTTCCAACTAGTGTTGTTGTATTGGACTACAACTATTTCGGTAGTTTATTGGAGAAGCCGACGGCACATTTTAGCACTGGCAAGCTGGCCTTCTCAGCCATACTTTTCAGAACTCCCGGTCCTACACACACACACACACACACACACACACACACACACACACACACACACACACACACACACACACACACACACACACACACACACACACACACACCTACACCCCTCCCCCCCCGATAGAAGCTACTCATTTACCGCCATTATATATACGCTAAATATACCATATATACCATATTTACCATGAGCGCTGCAGCGCTTGTGCCATAACAGTCCAGCTGTTTCTTAATAATGTTTTGCAGAGTGCCCCCAAACTTAAGTAGCCTTGCGACTTTGTGGTTAGAATTGCCATCTCTGCCTGAGTGACATCTTGTACCCGTTGGAAAGCTGTGCAAATGGTGGTTATTCTCCGGTTGTACACCAAACGTCTACGAGCAGTGCGGGCAGGCCCCTACAGTTCAAAAGACATCCGAGCGAGCGGCGCTTAGATCGCAGTCACGTGACCTCACGTGCTTGCATGCGAGCAACTCGGTCGACGGTGAATGCAGTTAATAACTAAGCCAAGAGTAGCAAACTGTGACCAGGGTTAATATTGTGTTTATAGATTCGGAAAACTTGATAATTAATGTAATGAAATGTATTAGGGCATTTTTGCCACCGAACTCGGATCTGTCGATGCACATGGTGGGCAGAAGCTTTTGGACAGTCTTGTGTGTACAGGTACACGGCCATGTGAACGGTCGTTTGCAGCTCTGCCTTGGCTCGGTTCGAGCTTAGCACTCTCTCCCCTTGGCTGTCTGTGTGTGTGTGTGTGCCTCTCTCTCTGTGTCTCTCTCTCAGCACCTTCTGCAGCTTAGGTTCTTTCCATCTTGCTGATTGCTTTAATAATAGTAGCCATTGTGTGCCCTCGGGTCTAAGCCACCCTGTATTCCAAAATCAGCTGTCCCTCACATTTGTTCAGACTTTCATCGAGGAAGGATTTTGCTCCGACGGCCTCCTGTATGGATTTCGCTTCCACAATTCTTAAGAAACGTGGCCGTTGGTTGAATCTTTCGATAAAATTCGGTAGCCAAATAATTTCATCAAAGTTGGTGCAATCTTTTGGCTGCCGACTTTGCGCCAAAATTCGCTTTGTCTTTATGGCGCCACCGAAGACTTCAGCTTAAAATGGCTTTTTTTGTCAGTATAGGTTGTGTAGTTACAGACAGACACTTACATACTATGAGTACATCGTACACACCCACACAAAAGCACACACATAAACATGTTTTATTTTTTGTATCCGGTATAAGCATGCATAAATTAAGTTGAAAAAGTCTGAAAGCACATCGGAAAGCAACCGGCGAGAGTGGTTCTGTGGCTTTTAGATATATTTCTTTTCGTTATCTTATACCTTACAGGACTCGAGGGCTCGGCATATCCCGACTTGCTTGCCAGTTACGCCAGTCCATATCATCGCATGCATTCACAATGAAGTGGTTTTAACCCAGTGGCTTAAGGGGTTTGCATTGACCAAGGTCAAGGTGAATGCACACCATGACCGAGGTCGTGTGCTCGAGCCCCGTGGCATGTGTGAAGCGCCTGAATAGAGACTTGAGCTCTCTTGGGGTGATATACAAATGAATTATATTTTTAACTGTGAAATGACTGCAAAATGACCAGCAATAAAGCTCTGCTATATTTATCGTTTTATTGCATAAAGTCGGCTTGTATTCTTGCCTTTCCACTGGCTTTTATCGCCCGTGAAGAGCATAAACTCTCTCTCTCTCTCTCTCTCTCTCTCTCTCTCTCTCTCTCTCTCTCTCTCTCTCTTCTCTCTCTCTCTCTCTCTTCTCTCTCTCTCTCTTCTCTCTCTCTCTCCCCTCTCTCTCTCTTCTCTCTCTCTCCCTGCCCCTTTGTAAGTGGCATAGTTTACAGATTACTTTAAAAAGCAGCATGCATTTGGCTAGGATCGATGCCAACGTTTGCCTAGTGGTGACATAACTAAAAATTCACCTCCGGATAGTACCTGCAATCGCCTGCAGAGGCTCTTTCAAGATTGCAGTCTGTTGGCATTGCGATATTGCAGCATCATCAGTCCTGATCAGAAGTGATTGCTGCTGTCGCAAGCGAGGAAGGACCGGTGGCATGTTTCATCGGGTTTGGTCGTTTACCGGATTCGCTGGTACCGAGCTCCAATGCGATTGCTTTTATGATGATAAATGATAATACGTCATGTATATAGACTCTTTAGGGAGCTAAATCTCTCACCAGGAGCTTAGCAATTCCGTGGAAGAGAAGCAGTGGTTAATGGCGTGGTGTGTCATGGCATCATTCTTAGACTAGCAATCAAAAGCACACACATAGTATGCCTAGACTAGCGTGCAAAAGCACACAGGAAGTCATTCAGGGCCACTGGTCACTGGGACCCATGATAAGTAACGTGTGCAGAATCATGCGCGAGCAAGCGCAAGCCTCGCATGAGCAAAAAAGACGAGTTCACTGGGGTGTGCCAAGCAGAGCTGCAAGCAGAGCACGTGCATCTTTACCCGAATTTGATAATGAAAACTTAATACAGGACGTGACAGTAGCTAGAAGCAAGTTATAGACTGTCGTTTAATTTAAGCTGCAGGCTTGGTCGCCAAAAATGGCTGTTTTAAGGGTGACTGTCCTTTTGTGCCCAAAAGTTGTCATTTGTGGGCATGGAAATTCAGACATTCTGCACCGCACCGAGGTGAGAGAGACGTTTTGGTTTCCTAGTACTGGGAATGCGATGCAGCTCTCTCTCACTCGGTGTGTTTGCGCGTGTGTTTGTGTGTGTGTGTGCGCGTGTGTGTGCGCGTGTGTGCGTGCGTGCAAATGCCCGTGGCCAAGAGTGTAACCATATCTACAATGCACATGTCCGGTGGATATATCTATGCGCATTTATAACGTGCACTTATGCAGTTGTCCTGGTTGAAGCAGCTATGTGCATAAAACAGGCATATGATGTGAACTGAAGCTTTTTAGGACACATGCTGGTTTCATAGCACTAACATTAGTTGCCTCTATTGCTTATTTCGAACGAGAAGCGTTGATCTGGATCCGATCTCTACCAAGATCTCTATCAATCAATCTCTACCGAGATTGCAGGATGTGTCTGAACTAAGTTTTGTTGTCGTTATTTACCTTCCATTCGCCAAGGCCCTATTAAGGGATGCATATCCATAATGTGTGTTTACCTGTACGTATGCTCACAAGTTTGTTTAATGAAAATATTCTCGAGCTGCTCATGTTCATCTATCATACTGTACCCAGAAAGTCATGATCTGCCTCTAGTAATCAATGGAAAGGCGTTCACCTCAAAGCCGTTGTGTCAATCGTCCTCAATGGGCGATGTGCTGGGATCTGAATATTATGTAGTCAGAGTACTGTCAATTTCGTTGACGTTATTTGACCTTGAGATGGCTGCAGCTTTTTGAGTAAATCCTAACATCCTAATTTGCCTAGTATTACTTTGCTAGAGGAAACAGCTGGACATATCGCTTTAATTTTTGCCATTCAACCGTTGTCCATAACCACCTGTGTGTTCAAGATGCTGATCAGGGCCTCGTCTTGAAACAATTTGTGGGAATCCGCTGATTCGTGGGTACAGTGAGACCACAATACGTTTGTGGTGGTGGATACAAAATGTGTGTATGTGTGCTTGCGCGAGCATGCGTTTGTCTTTGCGTGTGTCTGTGCGCATGTTTGCATGTGCAAGCACGTGGGTACGTGTATACGTGCTCATACTCTGCTGTGCAGTTAGATTAACCATGCTGAAACCTGAGCACTGGAGCCAGATATCTCTTGCAAATTCGCCTTGTCTTTGGTGTACATTATGTTCTCGAGTGGCGTGACAAGTTGTGGCAAATTGCAATGCAAGCACTGCTGTTGTGGCCCACGAGTTGCCGACTTCTTGGCTCTGTGGCTCTGTGTTTGTAGGTTGAATTAGGTTGTTGCTGAGAGCATCATTGTGCACTGTTTTATTTTTTACTTTCCTGGGTACTCTCAATTCGTAGGGCTTCGTGACTCACGCGACTTCCGTAATTTCAGATGCACTTCCCTTGCAAGCCAACATTCCGTGAAGCTGGGGTGCGTAACTATCGAGAGGTAAACAAGATAAAGCCGCTCTCCCTGTGCAGTAGCCCAGCCCATGCTTGCTCAATCGTGCTTGCGGTCAGTGGCCGACCGTGGCCAGTGCAGTCACACGCACTCTCTATCTCGAACTCGCCCCCTATCTGTCTCACTGTCTGTCTGTCTGTCTCTCTATCGGTCTGTCTGCCCTGAAGTCTCGCTGCCCCGGAGTCTCTCTCTCTCTCTCTCTCTCTCTCTCTCTCTCTCTCTCTCTCTCTCTCTCTCTCTCTCTTATGACCCTGTCTCGCTCGCTTTCTCTACCCCGCTATCTGTTGCTGTCATCGTCTCTGTCTGCCTCCACTCTACAGGAGAGGAGCGTTTTTGTCGTGCGCAAGGTGAGCACGGAAATTTGCATCTGCTCATGCTACGCATGCGTTGCGCCCATTTCCGTATGCAGGAGCAATGCGTACGACACCACTGGAGCCACAAGCGTCGGCAGGATGGCAAGTGTAGCCAGTGCCTAAAGTCTTTTCCTCAGAAATTTCCATTCCAGAAAGCCAATAAGGTATGTGTGAGTCGCCTGATCGCCTGAGGCGTTGACTTCCCACCGGGCTGCTTGCGGGTGGCGCCAGCTCACTGGTTTGCAGCAGAACTCGATACATTTCGGTGTGATCAGTGCACTTTGATGAGCGCACGTCGATCGTGCCAGCGATGGCCATCGTGCAAAATGGCAGCGGTAGTTGTGGTGAATGTGGTGGCCTTGCAAATGCTGCATTCCGAGATTTGGATTTATACTGTAGTGACACTGTCTTCTTCATAAATCCCGATATCACTTGTAAACGCCATGCTGTCAGCTTGAAATATGTTAGCAAAGCTATCCTTAGTAACATGAAGTTAAGAGGACACCTTCACGGGATTTAAGTATTGCTTATTTACTAATGCCGGGTTGTCATCATGGAAAGCGGCCAGCCTGGTTTTCGTAGTGCTATGCACTCCTTAAAGAGACATATCGGTCGTGGGAATTTAAAACACTTCTGAAACCACAGCCAAACTGCAGAAGCTGAGCAGACCCCTAAAGAATGTGCACATGCACGCACTCATGCGCGCTCGCGCCCACTTGCACATACTCGTCCGTGCACAGGCACATT